>JACXGM010004324.1:8714-38531 GCA_016801145.1 Umbra pygmaea | reverse complement strand
CATAAAACATATGGAGTCAGATTTATAGATATTATGTATCTACGAGGCAATTAAGATCAATTAAGATCATTCTCCACGCTTTCTATTAAGCTATTATTACCTGTTTAACTCAGAACAATAATTAAGGGAAAGAGAAATATATCGTTTATCAATGTATTAATTTATTGTGCATATTAATGGTATTCTCTCAAATTCCCATTACTACAGTCACCAGCATACTGTTAACCCTTACATTTTATTGAATCCACTTTTATTGCATATCATATATTTTGTGTTTCAAGTCCTAAATGTTGATTGGCTGAGTCCTAATGTAGGAGACTGTATGACATCATCTAAATGCTGTGTCCAGGCATTCCGCCACAGCTCTTAATTGTATTTGGCCATCCAACTACAACCATTATTGCTTAATGGTGTTCTGGCAAAGTAAAGTATGACAGTGCAAAAACAACACACATTTACACACAGAATACTGAAAAAGGGATAGTGGTAGTCAGAGAGAGGGTCTTGCAGATATAACAAAGGAAAGCGATGGCTGACATATCCGTAACTGATATAAAACAGCAGCCGAGTGATGCGCACAGGGCTTTTAAAGACCTTCCTAAACAGCAGCCGAGTGATGAGCACAGGGCTTTTAAAGACCTTCCTGAGACAACTCCATTAATTATGTCATTTGTAAAAGCTCCATTGTGGCAATAACATGTAGACAGTAAAAATGTACATAAAGCTATGAACTGTCCTGACCACAAAAGTCCATTATGCAGGGGGGTCTGCGTGGCGTAGTGGGACAGTCTGCTGTCTATACAATTACTCTAGACATCACAAGTCACTGCATTTCAGGACAAGTTATGTCATGATAGTCAATGGTTCGAGCCTGGCTATGGGTTCTTCGACTTTCCGAGACCTCTAGCAAGAAGCAGCGCAAATTGGCATAGCGATGCCCATGATTTGGGTTAGATAAGTCAGACTATCTATCCTCCTACGTCGCTCTCCAGCAACTCCTTGGGTGCAGATCAGGCGCCTGTAAATTCAATCATGGAAATATAGTTGGTGAATGTAATCATCCTGCACATGAGTTGACTAAATGCATGTCAGCGACATGTGGTTGGATGAACAATTTCACTGCCCCTCACCATCCTTCATTTGTCCAAGGAGTTGCGGAGCTGCCGACAAGGCAGGGTCAGTGGGAATTGGACAAGACCAATTGGGAGGGAAGAAAAATAAAAAATATAGTACATAATGCTGTTGAGAGATCAAAAATGTCTCATATCTTTCCTCAGAGGTCCCAAACAGCACAAAACGAGTGGATGAAGAGAAGAAGTTTCGAGACTGTGCCGATGTGTACCAAGCTGGCTTCCACAAGAATGGAGTGTACACTATACATATCAACAGTCAAGACACCAAAAAGGTAGGTATCCAGGCAGAGCTTTAAATAAGGCCTGCCATTTGAAAACCATTAAACCCTTCAGGCAGCCCTTTGATGGGTGCTTAATAGAGTTTAGTGTATTTTTGTTACTAGAGCGAGCTTCAACTGTGCCCAAGAAAGCCAAATACATTGACCCACTGGAGCGCAGCCAATGGGGCTATGATACACAGTACATTGGCTGCTTCAGTTCTTCGTGAAACATTGAAAGCTTAAAATACATTTGGCAGTGTGATTGAGGGCAAGGGCATTCAAGAGGGTAGGAGTGGGAGGGCAGACAGGTGTTCCTAACCTCAACAGGGTGCGACCCAACCTCAGGCAGATGGCAACAAGTTTAAAGGGGAAGGTCAGTGGTGGAATAGGGGCAGAGCAAAGAGAATACCTTGTGTCTGGGTTTGTAGAAGGACGCTGTCAGGGGTTGTGCCTCCTTAATTATAGACAGGCCAGACGCTGTGTGTTCAGCTGGGGTCTTGGCCGAGGTGAGAGACCTCTTCTAGACCTTCTCCGTTCCTCAAACAAAGTGCACCGCGGCAAATAGATACTCCTGTTATCAACTTACACAGGACAGAGGCCAGGGCTAAAGGTCATGTTCCACCCAGGTGTCCACTGGTATGCATCCAACTCCAATCCACTGGCCCAGTTCACTTTGATCTGAACCAGGCCAATGATTGAGATCACCTCCAGGGAGCGTTTTTGAGGAGGACGTCTAAAAATACTTCCAGAAATGATTCATGAGAGGGACTGCGAGGGAACCAATGATTCAAATACAGGAATCCGCAGTTAAGGAGGCTGACCATATTTCAGAATGATGGTCCATCACTGCAAGTTTAACCTGCAGTGACTGTCTGTTGGCTTTATAAAGTGAGGCAAAGTTCACAGTTCAGAAGTTCTGTGTACGTAACGAGCGTCTGTGTTCACAGGTGTATTGTAACATGGAGACAGCTGGCGGTGGATGGACCGTCATCCAGCGCAGAGAGGATGGCAGCGTGGACTTCCAGAAAACTTGGAAAGAATATAAAATGGTAAAGCAAGAAGAGTAACCAACAACCAAATTAAATAATGCTGTTTTTTTGTGTATTTCGAAACAAATCCTCTGCTATAGTGAACTGAAAAATATTTGCTTGGTCTGGTGTCTATCTTTGATCTAAGATGTTTAAAAGAGTGTGGTAGGTTTCTATTGTATTCTGAAAAGTGGTCAGGCAAAAATGTGGAACACCACTGCCAGATGTGTCTGACTTAGCGAGCACAGCTGTACCTCGGAAACATCTGCACACTGGGTGGGATTCACTCGGATTAGAAATACTAGCTTAGGTGTCAGAGGCTGGCAAGATACCCAAACCAGCACCTGACACCCTGTTGTTCTTAATTTGAAACAGGAAAGTATTACCCACATCCAAAAACAATACATTTGCTTAATTATGTAATCATGCCAGGGACCTCATTTGTCAGCTTGTGTAAATGTCTGAACATATCACCGAATTATTGGGATTTATCAAATTGTTGCTTGCAAATAATACTAATGTTTCCATGGATTACTCAGAGTCATGCTATTTCAGCGCCCGTTAATGATCATTTACAACTCAAACTGGAAAATGTCATTTTTTAAATTCACATCTTCATTTGACAAAAACACAGTTTTGGTTATGTGATTGAGTGGAAGTGTTGGGCCTATACCAGTTCTAACAGAAAAAAATTATATGTACTATTTTTGTGGTGTGGACAGAATGTTTTAATCGTTTGTTGAGACAACTTAAAACTAAACATACAGTCAAACTCATGACATTCTGTCCTCATGAAATTGAGCAAATGTAAAGCAAAAAAATAAACAACACAATGAGTCATATTTTGGCCTGTGAATAAATACTTGAATACAAGAACTAAAAACTTTTAATTGGTTATTATGATTTTGGCAAAACATAGGTTTCGAAGGATTGGTCATATACAATTCTGTTACTGCAAGTTAATCCAAAAAAACAGAGTACATTTCAGCCAGTTCTGAATCAGTTTGCACATGAAATACCACAAGGTCCAGAATTCAAAGCGAACTTAGTGCCTGCCCCAAAATGGGTCACAACCAATTGAAAAATGAAAAAAATAACAACAAACAAATGTGTCACAATATCGACAGATAGCTATTTTAGCTATTTCAATTGCTTTTGTTTTATTTGTTTATTGCAAACAGCTGATATTTTGAAAAAGTTGCCAATAAACCCGATTTGCAATGGGGTTGAATAGTTTTGATTGCAACTGTATATCACCTACCTAGCTCCGATTTATACAGACTGCTACACCCAGGTGAGTGCCTGAATTCCCCCAATTACAATGCCTGGCTTCAGCTAGAGTACTGTAGCTTCCAGCAATGTTCAATGTAGGATAAGCCTGCAGCCTACTTAGCAATTTCAGCATAGTGCTTACGGTAAGATCGTCAATTGTTCTCACCAAGTCACTCGAGAGTATTACAAACCTACCTAGCTCTAAATGGTGCAGACTGAGCAATATTCTGTTACCCATTATAGTTTGTCATATTTATCCAAGTATTTGAACAAACATATGAGACCTATGTAATGCTAATTGGCTAGAACCAGCCACAAAACGGAATACATGCTACTGTAAGCCCCAAGACAACACATTGTTGAGCTATTTAGACATTTCACAGTATCACTAATTGTCAAATTGGTCAGTAAGTCCCACCAAGGCAATATTCTGTCACTTATTATTTTTTATTACGTTGCATTCATCCAAGTCAGGGATGGGCAATGAGGATAACTCGTCTCAAAAAAGTTGGTCATTTGTCTGCAACTTTATTTGTTTTTACTAAATACATTAGAGACAGGAAGCAGGAAAATAAATGACAAAATAACAAATGAGCAATGAGGCGGACATCACTCTGCACAAAAACAATATTTTTTGGGAGGGGGAAAAACATACAGGAAAATTGTGAGAAATCTGTTCAAAGTTTTATTGGCCTGTTTGTTCACATTTAAATGTGAAAAACAGAAATGTGGGTGCAATAAACTTGGATTACTGTACACATTTTTTTCTTTTCATAAAATGATTACCTATAGATGTAGGTACGATTAAGTGGTGTTGCTTTCTACTGCGTCATCAATCAGTGCATTTAGTTGCCAATAAATAGCAATTACCGACGCTGGGTGGTTCTAGACCACACAAAAAACACAACGCTCCTAACGGGTTTGTCAATTTACCTTTAATGCATGAGTTTGCAGTTCTAATCCCTACTATTTGGGGATATCGTTTTTTTTAGACTGACTGCCGGCCATTAAACAAGTTTAATTGTATTATTATACACTAGAACAAATTTCCTAATTTAAATAAAGCCTTGCATCTCCAAACTCCATTCATCCGTATAAACTGCCTACAACAGCATGTTACTTTATTCTTAAAACAACTACCTTCTGAAGTTAAATGTATTATTTGTAGCGCTTTAGTCATTAATCTATTGTCCTACATATATACATTTCTCATCAAAACTGCCTATTGTATATTTAAAACCGTGGAGCCACCTGGCAGCCATTCATTGTATTATTTTCTTTTAAAAACTGCCACCGAAATTGAATGCACCTCGGTACAGCTCAGTACAGCCCCACCCCTTTTTCACCACTTTATTGTACCTACTGTACAGGGGTCTGCGTGGCATAGTGGGCTAAGTCACTAGTCATGATAGTCAGTGGTTTGAGCCTGACAATTAGTTCTCTGACTTTCCCCGGACCTCCTGCACAAGGCTGCACAAATTGTCATAATAGATCATTTGATTCTCTCCTTGCCACATCACTCTCCAGTGACTCCTTGTGTGCGGATCAGGCATCTGTAAATACAATAGTGGAAGTATAGTTGGTGAACGTAATCATCCCGTGCATGATCTGACTAAAGGCATTTGTGTTGGAAAAGAATCGGCCAGGCTCGGCAACATGTGGTTGGATGAACCATGTGAGCGCCGCTCACCATCCCACAGATCTGTCCAAGGAGCAGAGCTGCTGACAATGCAGGGTTAGTGGGAATTGGGAAGGGAAGAAATTGGGAGGGGAAATAAAAATAATAATAATACATAGTACATATAATAATTTGTTCATTCAGAGTATTCTACTGGTGGAAGTGTTACAATCTGGCCCTCTGGTAGTGAGGATGAAATTTTTGTGTACCTCTCTATCATCAAAGCAGCCGCAGTTATTGGATCTTAACTGGGGACGCTGGGCTCGCATTCTGTTTGGGATTGCAGTGAATAGATCATAATTCGCTTTACATCTGGTAATTTTCCCGTTTCTCATAAAACCACCATGGGTAAATCCAACAACCTCAGTTTCAGCTGTTATGAGTGATGGTTGTTGACCTTCACATATAAAGTAACGGATATAAAATAAATACATAAACACTTGAATAGAATACTAAGCACATTCAGTGGAATAATCCAAATATTAAATATTGTGCACATTTTTCAATAGGAGGTGCATATTGCATCCACACACAATAAGGAAAAGGGTGAGGGAGTCAAACAGATTCAGGACTTAACATTCTAGTGAAATCTTAGGGTTATCAAGTCAAAATGAACTGTTATTGCCACTGTCAACAAGTCCTTTGAAAGTGTTACATGAAAGAAACCCTTACTGACCCTAACCAAAAATTGCAGCACCCACAGTATTATTGGAACTACAAGTGAAGCCATGTCTGGTGACCATAAAAGGAAAATCCTCTAATACACACAGTAAAATAAAAATAGTGGATCTTTGATGCTTTGGGGATTGATTCTTGCCATAGATGGTCCTTTCAACAAGACAATGGCCCCAAACATACCTAACATTCGAAACAGAATTGGGAATACAGCATCAATGTATTACAGTGGCCATCTACTGTAAGTCTGCAGACTTGGTCTTAATTAAAGAGGTCAGTCCACAAGCACACACAATATGCTGCATGGATGAGCGGTCCAAGGTCCATCCAAAAGGGTGTGCCAACCTTGTCAGACTTGGAACATGCTTAGTGCTGTTATCCACTCCAGACGCATCACAAAATAACTTTGAAACCTACATTTTTCAGACAAATATCATGCTGCTCTTATTAAATGTTTTGTGTTTGACAAATTGTTGTGTTGAAATAAAAGTATACAGATCCCACTTATGTTTGAGGCCAAAATATGTTTTAGTTGTTTATTTTTTTAATTCACTTTTGCTAAATTTCATGACAGGCGCAAACTTCTTGTGGAGAGTGTACATTATACAGTTGTCCTCAAACATTTGCAGACCCCTGGAGAATTGGTAATAGATGTACAATTGTTAAAGGAAACATGAGTGAACAGGCAATTTTTTTTTCTCATGCGAGTAATATTCAACTCTAGCTCATAAGAGAATGGCACAATCATAAAACAAAACATGGCAACAGAGAAAATAATGAAATTACCCCTGTTCAAAAGTCTGCATACCCTCAGTTGTCAATCTGGTGACTATGATGGCCACTCTTTTTTGCTATAACCACTGGATGGTCAAAGGCTTGTGCTTAGGGTCATTGTCGTGCTGGAATGTCCATGAGCATCCCATGCGCAAATTTTATGCAGAAGAATGTAAATTGTATGCCAGTATTGTCCGATAACATGCTGCATTCGTCATGTCATCAATTTTCACAAGTTTCCCCATGCCTTTAGAGCTCACACACCCACACAACACTATAGGCCTTGTTTACCCCTCTCCAAACATATGTGACCATAACGTTTTATTTTGGTGCCAGAAGCTGTGAGGCGTGTCAAGGTGTTGTCTGGCATTTTAAAACCAGGCTTTTTTGTGGCAATGGCGCAGAAAAGGCTTTTTTGTGGCAATTCGACCATGCATCTTATTTTTGTTCAAGGATCGTTGTATTGTGCTCCTTGAAACAACCACACTGTCTTTTTCCAGTGCAGCCTGTATGTCTCCGAAGGATACATGTGGGTTTTTCTTTGTATCCTGAACAATTCTTCTGGCAATTACATATTTATAAAATATTAGCAAAGCCCCAGGTGGGACCTCCTGTGTGCTACCTCCCAAGATCGCATGGAATATGAGAGAGACCCGCAAGTTTACACACTATAATTGTGTCTTGTCCCGACGTCGGCTCAGGCGGATTCGGAAAGATTTTGCTGAAAGCTATCTGTATCTATCGTAGTGTAAAAACCCTTTTATTACACAGTTCTTTTGACAGTTCTTTTCTGCTCTCCATGGCTCAATATCTAGCTTGGTCAGTGCATCTACGTGAGAGCTAACAAACTCATTGGGTATTTATACACCAACGCTAATTGCAATTTTAAATGCTACAGGTGTGGGAAATTAACATTTAATTGCAACTTTAACCTGTCTGTGTCACCTTGTGTGTCTGCTACAAGGCCAAACATTCAAGGGTATGTACATTTTTGATCAGGGCTATTTGGGTGAATTCTAATATAAGTATGGTTTACAAAAGTACCAAACAACTGTGTGATAATTAATGGCTTCATATGATCACTATCCTTACATAACAGTCAGATTTTTGCACGAACAGTCATATTGTCAAAATCAATGCCGAAATCTCATAATTTCTGCCAGGGTATGCAAACTTATGAGCACAACTTCCATTTTGAATGTGATTTCACAACCGCGGCAATTTTACTTTTCATATGAACAGGATGAATTATTGACCAATAAAATAAATGCCTACTCGCAGGATTGCTTATGAAAATACAATAAGTGTAAACACTGATTTTTACTTGAGAAATAGTATCTGCCTATCTTCCTACTAATCCAGTTTTAATGGCCCATCTGGACAGATGGTAATATGTCATCTGCAGAGGGTAAACACAGATCATTTGACAGGGGGACAGGGTCTGGCTCTTAGGAGGGCAAAGTGGTTCAACCCCAGCTGGTTAGAAGCGGTGAGGGAGAAATGGCCCCTGTCTTGCCAAGGAATACAATGTGGAAAACATGTGGCAAGGACACCAGTACCACCTCCTCTATCTCCCGCACAGTTTGCTTCTTTAGGAGCCTGAAGTTGTTTGACAATGTTTAATTGTGTGATTAAAATTCATTGTTGTTGTTCTCCATGGGCCTGTGTGACTAAATTCAATATACTTGAAGGATTCATAAATCTGTCAAACTTCGACGGTCTATTTTGCAGAAGGATATATTGCAGGGCAATTCTACTCTGGTCCTGGTGGACACAAACACTTCTGGTTTTCATCTTCCTCATTTAATAAGTCACTAAATCAGTCCTGGAACACCAGCTGAGTACAATTAACTACCAGTTAGGAAAAATCAAAAGTGTTTTGGGCCCCCAAGGACGGAAGTTGAATAGGGCCCGGTGGCAGCGAATACAATATTATTTCTACTAAATGCAGTTATATGACCAATGACCATGTTTATTATTAATGCTAGATCACAGGCTCTGGACATAAAAAGGACTTTCAAATTAAAGGAAAGAGGTAATTAGATTGCAACCACAACTCACAACAAATCCAATGGTAACACCAACCTTAACTTATTTTCTCTTCATCCAGTAGATGCATTCATACAGGTTTGATTGTGAAAAAGTACTCTGCTGTTTGACTTTAGAAACCCCAAACTCCAGCCAGGTTCTCAGACTTTGGCCAATGCTAAAAGGTCGGTCAATGTCCTGGTCGGTCAGAGGTAGGAACAACAGGAGTCAGGCTGAGTTAGGACCATGGCCGAACACCGTTCCCCTTCCACCCACACAGCAGGACATGTCTCAGGCTGAAAGAATGCCCCATATTTACTTTCCCCCTTCTAGTCCCTTAATCAACACACATTCTCCGCACAAACACAGACATCCCCCACCCACACCTCCCGCCAATCATTAATGTAAGAGTCCAGAGCTCCAAACCGGTCTCTTCGAGCCATCATGTCATCTTAGTTGCTAATACTCTCCATTGCAAGCTAATTACTGCTGATGCTGCTGTCAAAAGCATTTTGACTACAATGGAAGTTATTGTGACCACATATAAACACTGTAATTGTTGCAATGATATGAAAAGGCTTGCATGGCGTTGCAGTCGTCTGTGGTTATTCCTTTGGCATTTGTAATAAAGGGGGTTTATTACACGTTTGGATTGGGTTTGGGAGGGGCAGGTTGGAGAAGGTGCTCCACATGACGTTTTCAGCTGGTTCTAATTTGCACGTTCAAATCCAGGTAGTGGATAAGCTGCTTACCCTTTATTATACCTATCACTCACGACAGTCATTGTTAATAAGGTTAAACTAACGCCGCTGAATAACTTGCACGTCTCTGTCCTTACACACATTTACACTTTTACACAAACACACACATTCACATCACGACCAAACGCATACCATCACAAGTACACACATACACTGTACATACTGCTGCTAATATTATTATTAAAACTTCTACCATACATGTCTACATATACCGAAAACCTTGTTGTTTCCTGTACTTGGAAAAAAAACATTTTGATTATATTTCAGTGTAAATACATTTTTATATGGTATGCAGCAACATTGTTGATGGCAGACACGATCATGCTCAAGTCAAAACTGCTTTTTATAGCAATCGTCGATGATTACATCCTGAGAAATGATGGTGATCATTTAACAAAAACATGTACAAGTTCCATGGTGGGAGGATTGCATCTTTTCCAGGGAGACCTTGGAAACCATTAGGAAATTGTTACATGTGAACAGTAAGAATCTCTATGGACGTCAACAATGACTCAGGCCTTTTCTTGTTCTTTCTCTGTTGTAGGGCTTTGGGACCGTTTCAGCAGAGCACTGGCTGGGAAATGAACTGATATACCTTTTGACAAGCCAGAGGCAGTTTGCTCTTCGTGTGGAGCTTACCGACTGGGATGGTCACCAGGCCTTCTCCCTGTATGACCGCTTCCACATCGACAGTGAGAAACGCAATTACAGGTACTACAAGAAAGCATTATCTGTGTATCATGAAAATACTTGAATTAATGTTCTCAGTCTACTGACTGATATAGACTGAGAACTGTCTTTTTTACTATTGGTCCTCTAATAACACTTCCAGCAGCTCTTTAATTTCCCTGACAGGGCTGACATTGTTGAACAGACTAACCAACAAAGTACTATGCTAAAACTACTGGGATATTCTGATAGACATGGTCGGACAATGTTCATTGAGGTGATTCTGCGGATTTGTACATTCTGATGACAAGCTGCTACAGTTTCTACGGGTCAACTTTTGACTCATTTAAGAAATTACATGCAATTATGCTGTCAGGGAAAGGGACATACTGCATGAATAAAAAGCCTATTATTTAAAGCTCTGCAACGTTGACATTGTTCTAGACGAAATGGTGGTGTCAGGTAAAGCGCGAGGTGATACTTTGTGTTATATCTAATTTCACCAAGTCTCTTGGATTATGTGATGTCAAGACATTGAGAGCTCCCCCTCTCAGTTTTGGAACCTAGAGCACATTGGTTCTTCTCTATGAATAGCAGAAATGTATTTTACGGGTAAGATCACCCAATTTAAAAATGATTAGCTTTGAGACCCATTTGGCATTGTACATTATGGCCCATTGTGAAGACAGTGTAACTCCATCCTCTTCTTACCACTCAGTGTTTGATTCTGACTGCACAACACTAACTCTCTTCTGCCGATGGCTTGGTTTTTATTTTCAATGGCAAGATTTAAGGGATGTTTTTCTATGTCTATACAAATTTCATATTTTATTTAGAAGATTTACGCCGGAATTCTAAATTGTTGGGGTTACGTTTAGAAAGGCAATTCAGAAATGTCTTTCTTAAATTGTTGTTTTGACCAATCTGATGTGAAACAACTTGAATTGATTTATCGATACCCCAATTTGAATGGGATAAGAGATCTGAATTTTTCTGCCTGTATGAACTCAGCCTTCGTGGATGTAAACATGAGGAGATGTTTTGTAGGAGTTGGTAATTTTTTTGTCAAGGTAAATCAAGTCTGACATTTTTAAGTTGGAATTACAAACTTGAGAAATTTCTTAAATCCTTCATTTGTTTGCAGTGCAGGAACAATCCTGCAACAACGGGTTAATACAATTTAAATATGGCATTATTAAACAAATCATTGAACAGGGATTCATTTGCACTTAAGTTGATGATTTCCACGTCATCTCCTTCACTGTTTATTTACCTCCCTCTTTTTATTCCTCACACACTTACAGTGCCTTGCGAAAGTATTCGGCCCCCTTGAACATTTCAACCTTTTGCCACATTTCAGGCCTCAAACATAAAGATATAAAACTGTAATTTGTTGTCAAGAAGCAACAACAAGTGGGACACAATCATGAAGTGGAACGAAATTTATTGGATATTTCAAAGATTTTCAACAAATAAAAAACGGACAAATTGGGCAAGCAAAAATATTCAGCCCCTTTACTTTCAGTGCAGCAAACTCTCTCCAGAAGTTCAGTGAGGATCTCTGAATGATCAAATGTTGACCTAAATGACTAATGATGATAAATAGAATCCACCTGTGTGTAATCAAGTCTCTGTATAAATGCACCTGCTCTGTGATCGTCTCAGAGGTCCATTGAAAGCACAGAGAGCATCTTGAAGAACAAGGAACACACCAGACAGGTCCGAAATACTGTTGTGGAGAAGTTTAAAGCCGGATTTGGATACAGAAAGATTTCCCAAGCTTTAAACTTCCCAAGGAGCACTGTGCAAGCGATAATATTGAAATGGAAGGAGTATCAGACCACTGCAAATCTACCAAGACCCGACCCTCCCTCTAAACTAGCGAGTGTATCCATAGGACAACAATCAGTCGTATACTGCACAAATCTGGCCTTTATGGAAGAGTGGCAAGAAGAAAGCCATTTCTGAAAGATATCCATAAAAAGTGTTGTTTAAAGTTTGCCACATGCCACCTGGGAGACACACCAAACATGTGGAAGAAGGTGCTCTGGTCAGATGAAACCAAAATTTAACTTTTTGGCAATAATGCAAAACGTTATGTTTGGCGTAAAAGCAACACAGCTCATCACCCTGAACACACCATCCTCACTGTCAAACATGGTGGTGGCAGCATCATGGTTTGGGCCTGCTTTTCTTCAGCAGGGACAGCGAAGATGGCTAAAATTGATAAGAAGATGGATGGAGCCAAATACAGGACCATTTTGGAAGAAAATGATGGAGTCTGCAAAAGACCTGATACTGGGACAGAGATTGTCTTCCAACAAGACAATGATCCAAAACATAAAGCAAAATCTACAATGGAATGGTTCACAAATAAACATATCCAGGTGTTAGAATGGCCAAGTCAAAGTCCAGACCTGAATCCAATCGAGATTCTGTGGAAAGAACGGAACACTGCTGTTCACAAATGCTCTCCATCCAACCTCACTGAGCTCGAGCTGTTTTGCAAGGAGGAATGGGTAACAATTTCAGTCTCTCGATGTGCAAAACTGATAGAGACATACCTCAAGCGACTTACAGCTGTAATCACAGCAAAAGGTGGCGCTACAAAGTGTTAACTTAATGGCGCTGAATAATTTTGCACGCCCAGTTTTTATTTGTTAAAAAAGTTTGAAATATCCAATAAATTTCGTTCCACTTCATGATTGTGTCCCACTTGTTGTTGATTCTTCACAAAAAATTACAGTTTCATATCTTTATGTTTGAAGCCTGAAATGTGGCAAAAGGTCGAAAAGTTCAAGCGGGGCGAATACTTTCGCAAGGCTCTGTAAGTAAGCAGAGTGCTGCAAACAGACCTTTGATGGAGAAACTTGATTGTTTGTGTTGAGGGCAGCGATTGTGTTCAGGACTGAGAAGAGCATTCTAATCGGCCTGCTCGCTATGAATAGATTTGTTCTTGTACATATTTGTGACATCACACTAGCAAAAACAATCAGAAGGTTTAGTCCCTGACCTAACTTGCAGGAACAAGCTGCACTCTATTTTCAGGTGTCGCCACTGCGTCAAGTCCGTCAAATCATATTTGTTTTACTCAGAAGCACAAGACTGTGCCATATTGTTTTCATTTTGGATTACTCGGGAAATCGTGGTGTTTTTTTACTGGATTGGTACAATCTACGCTGAAGCAGACAAAGACGTTTGTTAAAATAGCACGGTCATGCCCCCTTTCACACACTGTAAATACAGTACACATATACAGTGTGCGCATACTGTTTACACCGACAGACGCAGAGGTACACAGAGACAGACATCAACATGCACTCATTGGAAACTGCAGATGGTCATTTGAAGCTGTGTTCAAAACTGAGCCCATTTATCAGCAATGTGGAACTTTGCCAGTCATGAAATGTTTGCCCTACTGCCAGCTTCTTGGTTGTGTCTAAATATAAAGTTAGACTAAAATTACTTGTTTAGAAAGAACTGCAATTATTACCCAGAGAAATAGGAGGAATTCGTGTCACTTAATCTAAATCATATACCAAAACTACTGTCACATTTATTACTGTTCTCCCTATTTAACGATTTCCAAAAAGGGGAGGTTGAATAGGACTAGCCAGCACAGTTATTCACTGTCCAGCATAAGGAACAAATAAAGATATTGAATCAATACATATAGGTAGTGGTTGTTGGAAGAATATTAGTGAATATTGTAAGTTCCAATTTCAGTGTTCCTGGCACTGTGGGAAATCTGCAGATGTCTCAGACTGACTGTCTTGATTTTTACTTGTAATTAAGCCTTGCTTAAAGCTACACTGTGTATTTCTTACAGTTGATTCTTAGCAAAAATCCATTTGTTCTTTCAAAAATATGTGCTCATTCATGTGTAATTACTTCCACCAACTAATCAAAGTATTTTCGTAAGAGTAGAATCTTCCATTCACAAAACATACAATGGTGCCACTCGAATTGTGGCAGCCATGTTACGCCTCCATCTTTAAAATACAATAGCCAAAGAGGGACATACCTTGTAATTCAAGCTCGGCCTTTCGCGCTTTTACACTAGTGGCACCGTGACGAATGCTAGAGTGAGATTACTCACGACTGCCGGGAAATTTCAGTCTGTTGAAGAGATAAGATCATGCCTAATCTTGAGGACATGTAATGGCAGTGCTGTTTGATACTGGCCCAAGCTGTAGCCAAGAACGTTCGCCCGGCAACACAAACTCGGATTTTCAGTTTCAAAATATTAATAGCAAAAATTCATTGCAATAATCATTGTTTATTCATTGCATAGGTTCATGTTTTGCTAAAATCAGTATTCTGTTGGAATGAAACAGACTCTAGTGAATGTTTTTCAAATGTAATTGTGTTTTCACATGAGACACTGACAATGTATTCAATCAAATTGTGTGTAAAACATATTTGTTACTTTTATTAATAAAACATGTTAAATTATTATTTTTGCTATCACATGCTCTTATTGTTTCTTTACACACAATACAATTGCATTTGGTTACAATTCACGGGCTGTGTAGTAAATTAACAATGATTATTGCAATGAATCAAAACGAGCGCTATTGTTTTGAAAGAAAAAACTAATATCCAGGTTTACGTTGCTGGTATAATAACGCGAGGGGCTTCAGTTGCTTGTCATATACATTTTCACCACTAGATGGGAGCAACTGTTACACAATGCAGCTTTAATTTAACAAGTGATATTGCAATATGTTATTTCATATTTTATAATGTGATAAAATACAAGTCTTCTCTTTCCCATAAAGAAGCATGCCTGTGATGCTTACTGTATTACTCTACTTTAGGTCAGTTAACACAAATACTGTACAAATACACTGCTCAGGAAAATTAAGGGAAAAAGCAATCATCACAGTATAATGGTGCATTCCAGGCAACCCGTACCTTGTGTTTTCACAACCTTCTACCCGTGAAAGTGCCCTGGAACGGCAGTCAAACCCGTAACTTACTACTTAGGAACTTGTACCAGATCGTTGTACTCCCAGTTACAGTTTTTAACATCACACATGCATAAACATCAATGGTGACCCCTGTTGATGCTGTACAGATGCTGGTGGTTAACGGTGTGAAATAGAAATAGACATAAATAGGCAACGTAAAGTAATTCCGCACATTGTAATCAAAACAATACACATACGAGCCAAAAATAGGTCACCGACTAGAAATTGGTAGTATCAGCTAGTGCTAGCTAATGTTAAAGTAGTAGCATTTTTGTTGTCGTGACTTTTGACTGGAACGCTACCAAGTCGTAAGGTGTGACCTGAAGTCGTAACTTACGGGCTACAAATTCTGTCTGGAATGCAGCGTACACCAAGTCAATTAAACTTCAGGGAGATCAGTCTGTCTAGTTAGGAAGTATAATTGATTGTGAATCAAGGTCACATGTGGTGTTGCAAATGAAAGTGACAACATGTGCACTGGAGAGGCAACAGCAAGACAACCTCCAAAAAGGGAATAGTTTTGTTGGAGGTGGCCACAGACAATTGCTCTCTCCTCATCCTTCCTGACTGATTGAGTTTTGCATTTTGCTAGTGTCTTTGTCATTACTGGTAGCATGAGGCAGTACCTGCAGCCCATTCAGGTTGAACAGGTCCAGCTAATCAAGGATGGCACATCCATAAAATATGTGCCGTCACAACAAGGTTTGTAGTGTCTCCCAATACAATCTCAAGAAAATGGAGGAGATAACAGGAGACTGTCGTTACACAAGGAGACATGAACAGGGCCGTAGAAGCGCACCAACCCAGCAGCAGGACTGGTATATGCTTCTTTGTGTGAGGTGGAACAGGAGGAGCACTGCCAGAGGCATACAAAATGACCTCCAGACGTAACAATTGTCTGGAGACGATGTGGTGAACAGTGTGCTGCCTGCAACAACATCCAGGATGACCGATTTGGCGGTGCATCACTGATGGTCTGGGGAGGCATATCCTTGGCAGGTTGCACAGACCTTCACGTGCTAGCCAACGGTATCCTGACTACTGTTAGGTACCGGGATGAAATCCTCAGACCCATCATCAGACCTTACGCGTGTGCTTGGGTTCCTCCTGGTGTAGGACAATGGCTGGTCTCATGTGGCCAAAGAGTGTAGGCAGTTCCTGGATAACAAAGGCATTGATGCCAATGACTGGCCTTCATGTTCCCCCGACATGAATCCAATTGTGAACCTCTGGGACATTATGTATCAGTGCATCAGATGCCGCCAAATAGTGCCACAGAGTGTCCAGATGATCAATGATGTCCTGATCCAGGTATGGGAGGTGATCCCACAAGACACCATCTGTCCTGATCCAGGTATGGGAGGTGATCCCACAAGACACCATCTGCCATCTAATCAGGAATATGCCGAGATGTTATCCGGATTTCATAAAGGCATGTGGGGGCCAGACACACTAATGAGTCACATTATGAGTTAGCTTGATGAAATTCAGGCAATTTGGAACAGCCTGTGATATCAAGTGTTCACTTGAAACAGTAAAGATTTTGATCTTTAATACGTTGCGTTCATCAAGACCCAATGTGTGACCTGAGTGTTCCCTCAAACACTGAGCAGTGTACTTTTGAGCGGAAAAGTCTTATACACAATGAATCATGACCACACAAGCTTATTGAGTTACCTTTTTGTCTTCACTATTGGGAATAATTGCTTAAAGGTAGATCTCTTGTTAAACAATACAAAGGAACAGCTTACACCATACCATACAATATGTAACAGACTGAAATTGTTTGCTTGATGAAAGAGTGGAACAATTGAAAAAGTGGATTGTATAGTAATTTAGTCATGACCTCCAAATAGCCCTGTAATTATCATCATCGTATCAACACATTAGTTTGATAACGGTCATTTATCAATGTTTTCAGTGTGGACCTTAGAACCTTTTAGATTATTTAAATATGGAGGGAGAAGCAAGGAAAAGCAAGACAGACTAAAATAAATTAATTAATACACACAGAAAACAAGATATAGAGACATAAATAAATGTAAGAGGAACAAGTTAAAAAATGAAACATAAAACAAGTAAAAATCGGAAAGATGGGAATAAAAGAAGTTCCAACTGCAGAGGGGCAGTGAGTAGAAACCAAATGACAAAAATGGTAAATTAGACAATATATTGTCCCCACAATTAAATTTGATATCCATAACACAACTGAAAATCCAAGTAACAAAATAAGTGAAAGAAATGCATCATCTTTTTATAGATGTTACAGTACTTTAATTCCTATTAATGAACAATCAGCTCAATGCATTTGTTGTCAAACTGTGTCATCGTGTGAGGGTGACTTACTGTTGTTCAAATCCTTTTCACAATAGATCCGCATGTAATGTTGTTTCAAAACGCACATTTTGAGTGGTCAAATAGGCAGTAGAAAATACAGTTTATGTGTAGTTTAGGTATAGTTTACGTACAGTTACGTAGAATCACTTTTAAAGAAACATTTGCTTTGTGACAAAGTTTGACCTACATTAAAAGTGGACAGGGCCTCAAATTAACTTTTTTTCAGAACTCTGTGTGCCTGCGTGTGGTGGACTGGGAGGTCAGGGAAAGTATTTCCGGGGGTCGGCCGGGCATGAGATAGCGCCACATACATGTTATTCCTCATGGGAAGGGGTCAAGTAGACAACCATCAGTCAGGGGTCAGATCTGGTCACATGACACTGCCTACAGAAAGCTTCTGACAGATGCCTAACATCCTTATTAAGGCTATGAATTCCAGTCCCGTACCAGAACTAAATTCATACTCAAGTTTTGAATTATGTAATTGTTTGGGCTAATTCTGGTATTAGCAATGAAAACCTGAAAGGGCCTTTGGTCTACTACATAAAGTTAGATTTTTCTTGTATATATTTTTAACATAATCTTTCATTTTATATTAGTTTGGGCTTGCAGTACCGTAGCAAATTTGGGTCAGTGAATAGAGTATGCGTCTCCAAGTGGTTCATGGTAGTTATGTTTTCGTGTTGCCTGTATGGATTTAATACAGCGCCCTAGGCATTGAAAAACTCCATAAATTCTAGAACATTTTAAAATAGAAATATGTTCATAACTATTAGTTACTCAACATATGCACAGACACAAGTGAGGATTTTTTCTTTGACTGACTGACTTACATCTTTATTCAATATTGTTCCTCACACACCAGCCAACTTCCTTAAATCCCTGGACTGTATATGGCATTTGAAAGATCCCAGGTTGACTCTGACAATCTCTTCAGACGTATTTGAAGTAAGGATTTGGAGGACTTGAGGAGCACTTGGCAGAGGGGAATCTCTACCTCGTCTGTGACCCCACTGCTAGCCCCACACTGAGATGGTATCCTTGATAGCCCTACAACAGCTCACCAAACTCCCAACACTCATCTGGACTACATTTGGCTTTGATAACCATGAAGTACAGCAGGGAGGGACAGGATGGTAGAACACTGTCTGTACCTAAATCAAACGCTAATGTACTGTAGCTGTCTCAAACCTTATTTTATGGATCTAGCATCGAAGGATGATTTAGGTGGAAATATGTACAGTGTAGTTTTTCAGATTTTTTTTGTGATGCTTTCTTCGGGCCACATGATAAGGATTTTATTGGATGAAATTAACAGGGGATTCATACAGTAGGGTTGTAATCTACCTCAATTATCGCTGTCAGCAAAATCTTGGAAAACATACATTACATGCACATACAGTGTGGGTCTGTCTGTTGTTCTGTCTGTCTGTTGATGTGTCTGTGTTGGACTGTCTGCATAGTGTTACATGCCTAGCAACAGACAAGCAAATGGGCTACAGCCAGACACTTCTGTTTCCCCGGTAGGAAGTGATGCATTGAGCATGGTGATTAACCTCTGCTATGAGCCAATCAGGCCACAGTTCAGGAGGCTAATGACTGCCAGGTGTGAGGCAGCACGCGTTGCATGGACCTCAGCAGGTTTGGCCGTCTCCGGCCTTGTTCTTCGCCTGGGATAACAGGAAGACAGCAGGAAAGTTTGAACTGTGTCAGTCAAGAAATGGAAAGAAGCAATTTGGAAGAAACAATTATTGACATTTTACACACACACACAAACACACAAAAAACGGACAAAATGTAATCCAGTGTATCAATAATGGGATTTAGTCTCATCAAACCGTAACGGCAATCGCGAGAATACTTTTCTCCTGCTCCAAATATTTCAGATATTTTTGGTATTAAACTGTTTTACAGGCTTGTATACTATATATAATTGATGTATATGTGGGCTACATGCTGCACTGTGCTTCAAACACCTCAAGAGAAATTTGTTCATTATGTCAGGACTGTATATGCAATAAAGTACAACAGCGATAGCCCTCAATTGAGATACTATGGGGTGTTTTGAAATGGGATGGCAGGCACATAATAGACAGGCTGTAAAAGCGTCAGTGGGGCCCTGTTCTATTCAAGTGTGTTTAGCCAGTGTCTGACACGTATCGCTATTGAGGAGAAGAAAGACATATTTATGATGGTCTTTATTTTGCACTGTTTGGTGAGGAATGTCGCCTCCACTGAGAACAGTTGATGTATGGACCCCAATGGCACTAGTGACTTATAGCACTTGAATAGGGGGGTGGGGGGTACCCATTTTCTCTGGCTCTAGTAGAAGTCTCCTAACTGTAGCTGTCTCTGGCTGAGCCTTGGTGATTTCCGCTCTATAAACACCAGAACTACTATTTTGGCTGGCTTCATTGTAGGCAAATGCCTGAAGTAAGTATCTATTCATTATTTTTTGGGACACAATACTGGTAGAAAATTGGGTATCAATCTTTTAAAAAAGGCCTACCATCTCTAATGCAAAAGCTATTTTCAATTGAAGCTCCACTTGTCTTTAACAAAACCCTTTCAATATAAATATTATTAAAGTAAGTTTGGAAACCTCCGTTGACCATGTTTTTTAATACATTCCAGAAATGGAATTTTCTAAAAGTAGAAAAAGAATTGATCCAAAACATTTTAACCCAAAAATTTTTTATAATTTACCAAAACACAAACATGCATTAAAGTGTGGTTGAGTAGCACATTTGGTTCAAATGTTAGAAATAGAAAGTTTGTATTGTACACAAAATATTTCTACATCAACTTGTAGGGTATTGAATGCAACTACATTTTTCTTTTCATTTATGCTACAGTATAAGAAGGTAACATAAACAAATGTAGGGAAAGATGAAATGAATAAAGTAAAACAAAATGAAAAACTGATTTGAAGACCCCTACAAAAGTTACTGACTCCATCTGCCCGCTCTAAAAGATATCACAGCAAAGGTAATAGTTCCAACACTTGTCTCTAAATCTTATCCTTCAGTTCCAGGGAAAATCATCAGCCTTTAGTTTATGCTAGAAAAATAGAGGTTAAAGGTAGGCATAACACAGGTGGTTGAAACAAAAAAGAACTGAGATTGTTTGCTCCAATTTTATCTTGAGAGCATGGTGTATTTAGTCTGTAATTACCAATCTTTACTTTGTAGGGCCAATATATGGTCTTGAGGGTTTACAGACTGCACTAATGAGAATGTTTGCCGCGTGCATTCACTTGCACATGATGGTGTGGCTTTTAAAAATATTGGTAAAGACCTGCAGGCATGTTTGTTCAGTGGACTAGTCAAGGCACACTAGCATCCTGTATTTGGAAACCAATGTCATTGAATTGGTTTTAACAAGAATGTGCTGACAACATTTTGGGTTCATGTTTAAATTTAGTTAATGTTGTCCATTCAACTTTCAGAATATTCGATTTGATCAAAGAACAATGATTCTCCAATGAGCACATTTTGTTGTACTCTGCAATAATATAGTCCTCTGTCTATAATGATTGAAATCAAACTATGACAAAAACCTGTAATAA
The DNA here is from genome assembly GCA_016801145.1 of Umbra pygmaea. NCBI lineage: Eukaryota > Metazoa > Chordata > Actinopteri > Esociformes > Umbridae > Umbra > Umbra pygmaea. The sequence goes on along the minus strand of JACXGM010004324.1, from coordinate 17,375 downwards.
TGACATGAATCATCAATACTATTCCTTTTTGTGTTCATTTGGAATAGTTCCCTAAAATCCAACATCCAACAATGAAAGATCACCAACAAACTACAATGATATTAAAGGAATTAGATCAAAAAACAGCAAGCTTTACTTCCTCCGGGTGTCATTGAAAAACTCAAAATCAGACCCCGACAACATTGTGTTTATAAATGAGCCTTGGCCAATCTCATTTGCTCTACTTATTCCAACAAGCTGGCTCTCATCGGCTGCAAGGGTCTGCATCGGTTGTGCAGATGTTTGACCCTGGAGATGAAATACAGCCTGTGACATGACACACTAAACGTTTCTGCTGAGAAAGAGACACAGCAGAAAAACTGTACTCACACAGGAACAGCATCTCTTCCAAATCATTGACTTTATGCTGCCTCCTACTTATCAGTTGAGAACATAATGGTCTTAACATGACATGACACAGTTTTCAATTGAGTTGGATTATCTAGTGAAATGACTATTAAATTCAAAACACAGCCAGTAAATGCAGACACAATCTATTGAAAGGTCAGACAACTGAGAATCTCTCTTTGTGACGTGTCTTGGCAATGTTTCTGTGTGCAGTCATAAGGCTGTGTAAATGTCCAGTAAATACGCAGCCTGTGTCTGTTCTTTATCAGAGCAGTAGCAGGCTACATCCTGGATGGGTAGTTTAGGAATTAACTGGAATTTTATTACCAGGAACTCATGTAGCTTTTTATGATATGAATGGTTATGACCTAAAGTATCTGGCAATGAGAGTTTTTCAGCACATTGCAGACATGGTATAACAAACTCATTAACCCATTCCCAATACACAATACCTATAAATATGTCATTTCTTTACCCCGCTATCACTTAATTCCGACATGTTCTATTAATCAAATATGCTAGATTTTCTGTAGATATAGCCACTGATTACTATTACATATTGTATTGGTTTAGTTCAATTCCCAACAATGAAAAGGTCACCTTATTCTCATCTTTCTATTCAACTCATTCATTTACACAGCTGTTTAAATACAGAAGTCTTGTTCTTGTTAAATACTTGGCTGGACTCAGACCTGAAACCTCACAGTCAAACAGAGGTGTCAGTCCCTGACAAGTGTGTCACCAGACTTTGAGAACATTCAGAGCTCTGCCCTTAGGATCAGGGAATTATGGTGTTTGAGAAATAACAAAACTGTCTAAATTATGCATTGCATGCATATTTGTGGGCCAGTAAAAAAATATATATTTTTCAAAATGGTGATCATTTACAGTGCCTTGCATAAGTATTCACCCCCTTGAATGTTTCCACATTTTAAAGTGTGACATGAAAAAGGATTGTATTGGGATTTCTACCATTTCTTTTACACAACATACTGAACACTTTAGAAGGTACAAAATATTTTTTCATGTGATACAAAAGTTAAATCAACAAAATAAAACAGACATTTGTTGTTTAAATAAGTAATCACCCCCTTGGTATGAAACTCAGAAAAAAGTTCTGGTGCAACCAATTGCCCTCAGAACTCACATAATTAGATGAATGGAGTCCAACTGTGTGCAGTTAAAGTGTCATATAATCTCAAAATAAATACACCTGTTTCTGGAAGGACCCAGAGTTTGTTAGGGAATAATGTTCTGGAGAAGCACAAATCTGGGTCGGGTTATACAAAATGATCACAACCCTAAAACACTGTTAAAACCATTATAAAAAATTGAAAGAAATGTTATTTTAATTTTATCTTTAACTAGGTGAGCACAAATGTACAAAAAACAACAATGTCACCTGTTGTGTTGCAAATGAAAGTGACAACAGGGGCACTGGAGAGGCAACAGCAAGACAACCCCCAAAAAGGGAATGGTTTTGCAGGAGGTGGCAACAGACAATTGCTCTCTCCACATCATCTGAAAGCTGAGTTACTTTTTTATTTGTGAGACCCTTCTTCCTTCACAATGGTTGCTCCGCCCTTCCGATATGGTTAACCAATCATTGCTGGGTGACGTAAAACGCATCAGTACTGGTGCTCCAGTGCATGCATGTCGTACTAGACATCAAATTTAAAAAAAACACAGTTTACTGCCAAATACAGAGCGATTGACCTGGCGGCGATAGGCTTAGGGCTTTTTTACACTAAAATAGATACCGAAAGCTTTCAGCAACATTTTCCAAATCCGTGCGAGCATTGGTCACATTTGTTTTTACACTGTCATGTCTCCAGACCGCAATTGCACATTTGTGGGTTTGTCATTCAAGACTTACAGTGAAGAATTCCCCCGCAATACTCATTTCTCCTGGGCTATTCGCAAAGTCCCAGGTGGGATCTCTCGTGCGCTACCTTCATAAGTTGTGTGGATTTCAAGAGAGACCCCCAAGTTTACACAGTACAATTGTGTCTCATCCTGAAGTAGGCTCGAGTGGATTCGGAAAATGTAGCTAAAAGCTATCAGTGTCTATCGTAATGTAAAAACCCTCTTAATCAGCATTGTGTGAACTGGTTTGGCAAGGGCTGGAATGTAACGTTTATATGATAAAATACTAGGGCCGTCAATATGAACGTATGAGATTTAAAATTCTTACTGCTGTAAAAAAAAATTGTTCTCCATTTAGGCATTATCGTCTTTCAGCCAGAAACATCAGCAGGGAGTGCTTGATTTGCGAAATAGTATTTTGATTGCTGTACCAGCATTTTCTAATAAAGTTTTGGTAACTTTTTGAGCACTTGACAGATATCCAGCGCAACAGAGTTGGGATTCATGTTGTGAATCCTGATTATCATTTTCTTTTACCCACCACTTTTTTAGGTAGATTTGAGTTGGTGTGTTATATGTGTATAGTGGTTAGATGTGTACCACTCCCTGTTCTGCTGTTGCCTGATCGGGGTGATTGAGAGACCGGTCTAATTAGTCATCGCTTTCAGTCGGTCTCCTTTCAACCCTTTTTAGTGCTCTGCAGAACGGAGAGTGGCGTGGTTCATTATTATATGTCATGAGGTGAGAAGGCTGTCCAGGAACAACACGGAGGGATTGGCATTGTGAATAGTGAGTCCCAGTATATGAGTATGCATATGAAGGTACTTGTTTGGCTAGCAGTATCCGTGCCATTGTTAGGAGCATGTGAGTTATGTGTATAAGTAATCCTTATGAAGGTACCTGTTTAGCTAGCACTAGCAGCGTCCGTGTCCCTGTCAAGAGCATGTGAGTTATATAAACCAACACTGCTCATCACCCTGAGAACATCATACCCACGGTGAAGCATGGCGGTGGCAGCATCATGTTCTGGGGATGCTGTTCATCAGCAGGGACCTGAGACTGGTCAGGATTGTGAACAACATGGATGGATCACATACAGTAAAATTCTATAGGAAAACCTAGTTCAGTCTACAAGACACAGAGACTGGGCTGGAGGTTCACCTTCCACCTGGATAAATCCCCTAAATACACAATCAAAGCTGCATTGGAGTGGTTTAAAACCAAGAACCTGAATGTCTTAGAATGGGCCAGTCAAAAGCAGAGATCTCAATCTGATTGAGACTCTCTTGAAGGACTTAAGAATTGCTGTTCACCAACGGTCCCCAACCACCCTGACAAAGCTTGAGCAATTTTGCCAGGAATAATGATTATATATATATAAAATAAATATATAATTGCAGAATAAAATTGTGCAAAGCTGGTAAAGACTTAACAAATATATTTTTTATACTTTTAGTTATCATTGTGTCACAATAAAGAATATTTTGTACCTTCAAAGTGTTTGGAATGTTGTGTAAAAACAAATGGTCAAAATCCCAATACAATCCTATTTCATTCCAGGTTGTCACACTACAAAATGTGTAAAAAATACTTATGCAAAGCAATGTAGCCTATAGGTCATTTTAACTGATGACAAGTATATCACACTAATGACCCAAATTGCAGTATACTTTCATATGAAGATACTGAGATGAATTGGCCAAATTTCCTGTCATTAAATGGAACTAATAATAGGATACAGTAGGCCAATGACTAGAGGGGATACAGATTGCATAATATGAGGAGCAAATAATAGTTCACAAACTTTCCCATGGAACTGACTCGTCAAATATTTTTTCCCCACAATTATATTTCGGATTATTGACTATGGACAGTTGAAGCCTTGTAATAAATTTACTGAATAGATGTGAAAGTGTCATGATTTGTAATGGAGTGTAGTGTGGAGTGAGACCCAGGCAGGTAGATGTTTTGTTGTTCATTTACTTGAAGGAATGTCCAGGAGGTACACAGAGAATGTAGCAATGGCAGATAAATAGCGAGACTGCACAACAAAGACTTATGCGAATAATATGCAATAGAGACAGTCCTATACAGAGCGTATGCAATTACAGCTCACGTAGCACAGCGTTCATGGTTCGACTGGTGGAGTCTATTTTCCCAAGATGGCGCCTACCTGTATACACAAATAGTACTGTCTTTTAAACTATCGTTTTAATAAACTGTCTGTACATTTACATATTCTCAATGCTTCGGTTTGCATGTAGGACCCTCATTATGCCGTGGAAGTGTGGTGCTATTTTGAGCCTTGTTAGTGGTATAAAATAGCAAAGCAACTCCACCCATGCCCTCACAACTAACGTATAAGGTAATTATCAGTTCGCACTAAAACTAAGCACATTCAATTAGCATTAAAACATATCCCAGAGAACGGTCGCCTTGGTACCCATGTGTTATTTACCCCTAAGGACACCCCTAAAAACCCATACATAGAAATATAACCTAAATTGATTCATTTGGGAGTTTCACGTATGCCCAACTATATAAACAAAGCAGGGCAAAATGTATTAAGAGCAGCCAGGCATGCTCCTTTTAACAGTGTTGGTTTGTTCAGAGAGTCCATCTTTATGGAGGGTAATCAGTTGTGTGTCAATATAAGTTAGAGAAGGTTGGACCAGAGAAAGAGCTTTGAATAAAACTGGATAAAGAGGACAAACACTACAACAGTCCTTCTCTCACACCAACAGTTATTTCACAATTCACAAATGCACACCTTACGTGTGTTCAGGCATTACTTTCTATCCAGGTGATAAGTATTGTTTGGAGCTGAGTGTTGAGAAAGATTGGTGATTAGATCTGGTGGTTGAGAACGGGATGGAATCAATGATGAAGACTCGAAAGTAAACGGTTTGCAATACTTGACTCTCACGTTTAATCATGAAATCAATACTCTATGAGCTCCCAACATTAGTCAATGTTACCCTCCACCCACCCAGTTTTCAAAAGACATCCTCTCCAGCCTTGAAGCTCCCAGACAGGGGCTCCAGGATGTTGGTCCCCACTACCCCTCCCTGTATATGCCTGCTGGTTCACTGGGTCTCCCTCCTGTACAGCCTGGGACGTGGTTGATTGACAGTTTCCACATGTTCTGGTTAGACTGCGCCTCCCTGCAGACAGGCCTGTCATCCTTTAACATATGTATGTAATGTGCTTTCGCTAGACAGGAATTCTGGACAGCAATAGAGTGGCCATATTAGGAGCAGAATGATGAATCCAACTGTATTGATGAAGACACAAGGGATGTCTGTGGTCCATTGTGTGTCTTATACATACAAGACTGGGAGGTGGGAAGGAAATAGTGTGCGTGGTAGTGTCTCAGCCGGCAATACCTGTGTTAGCCTTTAATTACCTGACAAAAGGAATGTATCATATGAAAGAACATGGCAGGACACAGGTCACACAGTGGATCTAGTTATTGTGTGCTCCAATGACACCGGGTGGGGAATTAATAGGTGTGATGCAGAGCGCAGAGCAAAGACATTTGCTTAGCAAACTTACCTCATCCCAGAGCCTCCTCTAAATGGAGCACATAATTTGTCTGTGTTTCAGTTTTGATTCATGAACATGACAATCAAAGCTTATAAATTAACAGTGAATAATTAATTGCATAACATGGAAACAGCATGAAATGAGAATGTTACTAAGAACAGGTGCTGCCCTTCGTAAGACAGAAACCACAAGATGACTGATTACATACTGTCACAGAAAATCCATATTTAAATCACACATGTTTTAATTTCCTCTACTGGGGAATTCATGTGTATTTCTTAATTCATTAACAATAGAATGATGTTCAAAACAGGTGGGTGTTAATGGTAAAAATACAATCTTGTGTCAGAACCACAGGAAGAGCTGGTTGGAAAGAGAGCAATCTATTAAATGATACCCATAAATATAACATAAACCATTTTTATGTTTTTAAATATTGGCATGCATTTATTATTTTAAATATATGTCATGCTGTCCCTGTGTGTCCATTCCTAGTGTTTCCAGGTTTGTGTTTAGTCTCATTGTGATTTCTCCCCCGTGTGTTTTGTTTTGGTTTGATTGTGTGAAATAGTTCAGTTTTTTTGCTCTTTGAATCACATGACCTAGTCAAATGCTTTAGTTGTCCTATTATTTTTGTTGATTGATCCCCAGCAGCACTCACTTCCCTTAGCAGCCCTAAATCACATTAAATACGTTCTGAGGGAACTATTTTGCAAAACCGAAATATGTCAAATATGAACGTATGAGAGGGTCAATTACGTTTGTAGGGAACTAAATTGAACACTTGAATAACGTTCAATATGAACATAATGAAGATCACAACGTAGCGTATAAATCCGCGACTTGCATGCCAGTGTTCGCGAGTTCAAATCCAGACCGGCGCTATGTGTGTTTTTTTGTTCTATATTGCTTGCGTCATGCAGACACGCGATTGTCGGTTTTTGTAATGTTAACCCTAACCTTAATTCTAACCTTAACCTCAGTAACGTCATATCTAACCTTAACCGTTAGTAACCTCATGCCTAACCTTAACAGTTACTATCCTCCTACCTAACCGTAAATGTGAATGTTGCAATATAAGTTTGAACGCTATGGAATGTATGGAATGTTCTCGCATAAATCCGCTAAACGAAATGTACCGGAGAAACCTAATTCAAGTACAAATATAGCCTAATACCAAAACGTGCAGTTCAAACGTAAAAACACCCTAATAATGTTGGCATATAACGTAATTTAGGTTTTCAAAATAGTTTCCTGAGAACGTAATTTGGGAGAAATTCTGAGATTTACGGTTGCCCTTAGATATTTCAGTTCAGTCTGTATGTTAGTCATTTGTCAGTCATTTTATCCTGTCCCCTGGATGTTCCTGTCCATGTAGAAGTTCCCTGTTTATTGTATCTGCTCAAGGTTCTGCTTATGATTCAGTAAGAACTTTGTTTTATGAGATCCTTGGTTACTTTTACCCTAGTAACTGTTGTTCAGGTGTTAGGCAATCCAGTGTGGCTTATACTGTAGTTAATGTTTTTTGTTTTCTAGTCATCAGTTTGCAGAGGCATAGGTGCTAGCTTTTAGTTTGTTCCTCCTTTGTACATTATCTGTCTACAATAAACCAAGCTACATTTGAGAGGACTCATCTGCCTCCTATCATTTCCTTAACTCTACATCTTGACAGAATACAATATTTGAATTGAACACGTTAATTCCCTCAAACATTTTGAGATTACAATAACTTTATTTCTCTCAGTTTGTGGTTAATAACATGCTATATTTATTCTAAAATATTGATGCAGCTGTTAAATCTTTTCGTAATGTACTCTGAGTAGGCCATAGCTTATTTGCAAGATTGCTTCAATACCCTGACCTTTGCTGGTGTTATACTCTAAATGTCTGATCCCTGCAGATTAAAAACTTGCCAGACAACACGGTCCACACTCCTTTTTTCTTTATCTTAATTTGATCTTGATTTGATTTAGTTGATCCAGGTGGAGATGGTTCACAGAGCAGATGAACCAGGTCATTCACTGTGGATATTACATTTATTTCACGTCTCTTACAGTGTTATCCCCTTACTCTTTCTAATTCCCCTCCACTGTTTTCCTTCCTCTGTCTTTCTGTTCCTCTTCTCAGACTGTTCCTGAAGAGCCACAGTGGGACGGCAGGCAAACAGAGCAGCATGGTAATACATGGAGCGGATTTCAGCACGAAAGACATGGACAACGACAACTGCATGTGCAAGTGTGCCCTCATGCTCACAGGAGGTAGGTTCAAGGGCCTTTCTGTAATATATACTTTGATACCACGGCAGAAAATATTGTTTGGGGGGGTCCCAAATGGCACAGTGGTGAAGTCACTGTGAATCCAGCGCAGCTACGTTTCTTGAGGCAAGGAGGAAAAATCATGCTTGCAGCTTAACAACAATCCCAGAAGCATCTCAGTCTCTAGAGACGTGGTAATTTTGCCAGAAGTCTTCACAAGGATAGTAATACTTGTAAAAAATTCTCATATTATGATCTTTTGCTGGTCCACATAAGGACAAAGTCAATTTCTGACTTAGGGGTTATGTTTTAGGGCCAAAGCTACAATTAGGCTTAGGGTTTCAATTTAGGGTACTTTCAGGTTCAGGTGTTCCAGGTTAGGTTTAGGGTTAAGTTTAGGCATTAGAGGAAGGTTAAATTTAGGCATAAATTTTACATTATTGAGGTTAGGTTTAGTGTGAGGTTATTGTCAGCTTAGTGGCCAAGGTTAAGGTTAGGTCACATGGATTTTTATGTTTTCTGGTCCCTATGAGGGTGTGTGTGTGTGTGTGTGTGTGTGTGTGTGTGTGTGTGTGTGTGTGTGTGTGTGTGTGTGTGTGTGTGTGTG
>JACXGM010004323.1:0-38432 GCA_016801145.1 Umbra pygmaea | reverse complement strand
AGGCGGAGGAGGCCCGGACGCTAGTTTAGGCGGAGGAGGCCCGGACGCTAGTTTAGGCGGAGGAGGCCCGGACGCTAGTTTAGGCGGAGGAGGCCCGGACGCTAGTTTAGGCGGAGGAGGCCCGGACGCTAGTTTAGGCGGAGGAGGCCCGGACAATACTTTAGGCGGAGGCTCAGAAATGGACACATGCGAAGGCACAGATGCTCCTTTCAGCAGAGGACCAGATATTTATCAAGATTCTCAACCGGATGGTTGCGCAGAAGGTGGGAATAGAACTTAATTTGAATAAATTCAAACTACGGCTGGGCAATATGGCCAGAAATTTGTATCACAATATAAATATAATGATATATAAAAAAATATTGGAAACTCTATGAAAATTTTGCCTTAAGCTTTAAAAATAGCACCTGCTGTGACTTGATCACATAGTGTAATTTCATTTTAAAAAATAGAACAAAGTACAGTACATTTGGATTGATATTACGTTTCTATTTTGCCGTAAAAAAAATTTTGGGCAAAAAATAATGTTTCTTGTGAGTTGTAAAGGTCATAAGACGGCTTGTTGGTCATATGTTATATTCAAATCATACCCTATGAGGTCCGGCGACTGCTGGGATTCTGTATTACCTCATCATTATTGCATTCACCTGGTGTACCAGGTCTAAATAAATCACAGGTTAAAGTGTTGAAATGAAAAGATTAAGTGGAAATTGCTTCCCATTCCAGATTTGATGATTAGGGTGTTAAACTATGAGCTTGAAGGGAGGTCAGGTCTGCAATAGAACGCCATTTGAGGGAAACAGACCTTTAACACATCCCACCTAGCTACATAGCCAAACATTTAATTACTGTCATGAATAAATGAAAATAGTGTAAAGATAATAGTGTAATCACTAATACACTATTAATAGTGTAATTACACAATTAAAATAGTGTAATTACTAACTGGAATGTAAAGATATACAAGTACTTGACATGCAGTGATATTCAATTCCCGATTATAACCGCATTCCATATTTGTCGGGCGTTTCTTCTCAGTATCAAAATGTTTCAGTGGGAACGCATGTGATCAAAACTAAACAAAATATGTTATCTCGATCTGTCTTAGTTGATCGACCATTTGTTTTATCGCCAAACCCAACTTAAAAATGTCAGTGTGAATGCTTCTTACTTTTTTTGTAATTGTGTGTTATGTTATGTAATGGACATAATTATGACTACAATTGTTGTCATTTGTTGATTATGTTGTCTCTTTGTTTATCTCTTATTTTAGGAATGATTGGCATTGAATCGGTAACCATCTCCTTCCTTTCAAGTAATGCTGACTGTGACATTCACCCGGAGAGTGGCACGGACGTTCAGACAGTCAGTCACCCCAACAGCATCAGTAACATTGAAAGTAACAGCAACTGTGACCTCTCGTCTGAACATCATCATGCCATGGAATACTGAAGAATGTATTGGTTGAGCGCTTAGCAACATACTACAAACCTGGTTGACATTTTTTGTGAATAGATATTTTTCTCTTTTCGTATTATGATAGTTTTGATAACACTTCTGGCTCAATGTTTGCTGTACACAATGTTTGCTGTACACATATTACGTTTGTTAGGAGGAGCACGAAAAGAGAGCGAGATGGGAGTTTATGAACCATCAACTGCATCCATTCAAAATCAGCCAAATCTGTATTAGATGGATTAGTGACGCTGACACAAGTTTCTGTTGCCCTTCATCTCCCACCAGTCTAAGGAATCGCTTTGCTACTGATGAGGCAGGGTCAGGGGGAACTGGACAAGACCAGTTTGGAGAAGAGATATTTGGGTAAAAATCCCAAAATGAGGATCATATTTTGTTTTAAGATTTTTACATTGTTTTTTAGAGAACAATAGGATGTTACACGCAGAAACCACGCTATGATTTAGGTTTGCAGCAATAAGTGCCATCAAATAAAGTTTGGAAACTAACGAATATTTTAGTACGTATGGTAGATTTATGTACCTGAATTTGAAAATGTACTATTTTCTAAATTAATTGTACTTTAATGAATTGACTGGATCACTAATATTGAATAAAATGTATTGAATGTGAATACATGACATTAGATCAAACCATATTAAAGCTGCCTTCCAGTCCTACTTGATAACATTTAGACATGTATTCAAATGTAAATGTTCTAAGTCTCTTCATTGTAAATTATTTGGTGTATAAATAAAAAAACAGGTTTGAGTTGTAATTAGTATGCCACCTTCTGGCATATATTGCACACATCGAGCTTGGGTCAGCTGTTTCATGAAAACGTTTTGTAATTATTCTCGCAGTGCAGCGTGGGATAGCGGAGGCGAAGCAACCGACCGAGAGAAATGGTGAGGAAGAGAAAAATAATCTTTGTTTAAAACTATCAGTATCTTGGCATTTGTATGCCTTGTTGCGGCTTTTTTAAACTAAATGTTGACTTTAGTCAGTGGAATTCAGTCCATTAAAACATGGGTGAAAACGACAGACATTGAGCCCTTTGTTTGGCAGTACAGTCAGTATGTAGGCTAGCTAGCAGATCAGTATGGTGTTATGATGTACTGTAGCTAAACAGTAGATTATCCTAGCTTGACTTAACTAGCAAACTACTTACTAAAAAAGACAAGAAACCAGTGAAAATGGGTACAGTATGTGCGTTTCTATCAAGGCGGCTTTTTAGCATCGGTGACATTAACACAGTTACCCATGAAAACAAACGTTGCTTTAGGTTAGTTTAGCTACTGGCTAGTTAGCTTACGATAACGATGAATAAATGATTAGTTAGGTACTGTACTGTAGTTACTGTTGTTTCTGATAATAAGGTTACTGGAAAGTTTATGTAAATCACCAAATAGCTAATTAACGCTTAAGTACGGGTAAAGTACTGTAGTTTACTGACGTAAAGTACAGTAGCGAACAAATGCTGGATAATCAACATTAGCCAACAACAGCTATGTGACGGGATACTTAACATATACCTACTGTACCTGCTATACAGTCCATACACAGTATATATAAAGTAATGTTTTAGTAAAGTTAGTTAATGTCTATTGACTTGCTAAGCTGCTCAAGTAATTTAGAGTGGGATACCAACTACCTAGGTATGTAAATAACCAGCTGTATAAAGCGATGTAATTTACAAGCAACTGTAGAATGTAGAATAAGTAACTGTTGCCAAGTCTAGGTACAGTAAAGCAGTGTATATGGTCAAAGTTGGTCAAATACTTTTTTATTTTGGTGAAAAATTAGACCGAATTCGGAAAGATTGCTAGTGAACAGTGACCCATACTGCTGAAAAAAGCTTATTTTAAATAAATATGTCTTAACTGGCTGTTGTAGGATGTGTTTCTGATGATCCGGCGTCATAAGACGACCATCTTTACTGATGCAAAAGAATCCACTACAGTTTATGAGCTGAAGCGCATTGTGGAGGGAATCCTAAAGAGAGCACCAGAGGAACAGAGACTCTATAAGGTATATGAAGTGCACGCATACCTCTTGTAAAGGACAGCTACAATGTGGGAGGAAGATTTAGAATAATTTTTTTTGGACCATGGAAATTCCCTAGTTTTAGAGGAGTGGATTTACCAAACAAAATAGGTTTTATTTGTTGTTTGGGGCATCAGGAGGCTCTGTTGTTCGCCATTTAGACTTGTAGTCGGAAGGTTAAGAGTTTGATTCCCAACTGTGCCAAATGTTGTGTCCTTGAGCAAGGCACTTAACCCTAAATTGCTCTAAGGGGAATGTTGCTCCTGTACTTACCATAATTCATGCTGGATAATAAAGTCCACGAAATTACTTCAGTGTAAAATGATCCATTGAATCAATTGTGGGCATAGATCAGAGGTACACACTTAGTATTTGAGGTACACACATCTCTTGTCTGATAATTGATTTTATATAGCATAGAATCAAGCCCCAACTTTCAGTCTATGCTGCCCCAAACTGCTACCATATTTCCTGTTTGCGGAATACGTATTATATCATGACAAATGAGTTAATAAGATAACCCGGTTTTGGCTTGGGTGTTATTTCTGTTCTGGGTTATTATCGTGAACACAATGAGTGTGGCTGGATTAAGTCGGGACTTTTGTATTGAAAGCTATGTTATCAAATTTTTACCCTCTGGTCTGATGTCTCTTTTGTGTCAGGATGACATGTTACTGGAGGATAGTAAAACACTTGGAGACTGTGGGTTCACAAACCAGACAGCTAGACCTCAAGCCCCAGCCACTGTTGGATTATCTTTCCGCCTTGGTGGTGAGTATAAATTAAGCAAAATGTAAACCCTTATAATCAGGGAAAACACTGAGAAAATGTGACTATTTTTAGCAAGTCTGATGTTTTTACCTTATCAATGTGTTTAAACCATTATGAAGAGCATGCACACACATTTCTGTAAGCACATAACCATAGATAAAAAGATTTCTATAAGCTCGTAAACATACATAAAAATATTTTTAGAAACATGCACATAACCATGTCACAAGAAGGCACATTTGTCCCGAAGTGAAATTTCCAGCATTTCCTTAGACACAAGACGTTCTATTTTTATGCTGTACTCTGAAATAAGCTTGATTTATGTATGTTAAAATAGTTCTCAAACAGAAAATAATTCACCAGTTCTTCCAAAAACAACATTTTGAGTGTTCATGTACCCATGTTTCCTTCACGAATTTGCCCCATTTCAGACCATTTACTTTTTTTAGTCAAATGTTGACCTGAGATTTCTTTCAGAATGGCTGTCAGTGTGTTGTGATAATGGCGGGCTCTTTAATACTCTTCGCCCACTCCTTATCAGCCAAATCTCTCCTCTCTTTCTTACAGATGATGTTTTTGAGCAGCTGAGGGTTGAGCCCTTCTCCAGCCCGCCAGAGCTCCCTGACGTCATGAAGCCTCAGGACTCTGGCAGCACAGCCAATGAGCAGGCTGTGCAGTGAAGGAAGGAATCAGGGAGGGAGGACATGGGCAAGGGGAGGGGTGATATCTGGGAAGTGCTACATTTTGTTAGATGGACAGGATTTACAGACTGCAGAAGGGTAACTTATGTTACCCTGTGACATCTTTAACTCTGCAGGAAGAACATCAACTCTTGTCTTTCACATATTGGGGTTATTTTCAAACTCGCGTGTTGTCACAGTATTCCTGAACTAGACTTACGCATGTTTAGATTCACTCACAAGATCCTTCAGCATACATTTCTGATTTTTCAGGCAACTTTCACTCATTATCGAGGTTGGTAACAGGGTTGGTTAAAAAAACACAACATATGTTAGTCGGCATTCTCATTTAAATTCATACAAGCCTTGTTTTGGAGACTGTGTAGCCATATGTGCTTTGAAGTTTTGGGCTTGGTTGAAATTTGAGATTGGAGTTGCTATTACTGTTTTTCTATACCCTCTTACTGTTTGCATAAATGTTTGTGTTTCATCATTTAATATTCATATTATAATTTAGCATTTTTAATTACTCCTTGACTTGGTTGGCAGAGTAACAAGGGTTTGTGAGTTTGTATGTTAGTAGCTTATCTAGAGAATTTGCATGAAAGGAATCTGAAATAAATATTCATGCCAGGACATTATGTAATGTTTTGCACACAGATGGACATACACACACACACAGGATGTTGTGATGATGTAAAATTGTTAAAAATGTAATTTTAGTGGAAAGGTTTTACTTTTTCTATTTTATTTGTTTTGCTTATTTAACTTTTTACCTTTGCACTGGAGTTCCTGTGTCTGTTTATTCTGATTATGTCTATACAAAACATTGTTAACTAATTGATAATTTCACCAACACCTACCCACTTTTTTTAAGAAACCAAAGGGGAGGAGGAAATTGAAACCTTTTGTTTTGTTTAGAGATCTTCGTTGTAAAGAGTCAGAAGGCACTCAACCTTGGTGGTTAAACGAGCATAAAGGTGGAAATTGCGCTTGTTTAAGTAGGCTGCTTAATTCTTAAAGGTACACATTTCTAGAATTTGGTTTCCTGTGCGAAGGTGAAGCCCTTTTAGATATAATGGTAATTCTTTACCAATCAAGAAACAGGACTTAATGATACAAGCAAGGTCTGTAATTGTCTTGAGTTGACTTTTTAAAAAAGTTTTGTTTTTCCACCCGTGTGATAGAATATTGCTTAAATTCTCTCTGGTCTGTGAAATACTTTGCTATAATCTACGTCACCGAACGGATCATTCATGTGTCATTCATGTGGTGACATCTGTTTATATTTGCAAATGTAAAATTGGAAAAAAATTGGATTTTTTTATTATAACGTTTGGAGTTATAATACAGACAAAATCAGGCTACGGTATGTCATTCTGCCTAGCTGTTTCGTGTATTTCGCGACTTTCCCAACGAAGCCAAATTAGATCTTCTATTGGACAAGTTCATGTAGCGTTTTGCTTACTTCCGTTTTTACAAAACGTTTGTCACAACCAAGGAGAATGCCAAGTTTTGTTTTTAGCAGCTATCTTGGTAATCCAATACGTAATTTCGAGTGTATTTGGTGACAAATCAAATAAATGGCTATTACGGTAGCTTCAAACAATTTATATCTGACTTGGATATCTGGCAATAACAAGTTATCTGTGGGTTAGCCAATGCTATCTCTACTTGCAGACATTTTTCGCCAGCTACAGTACAGCTCGCTTAGTGGGCTGGCTGACTTCAGAAGAGCCATGGTATTTGTATTGTTCACGTAGTTAACTACCTTAATAAAGGCTGTATTTATTCTGAGTAGCGTATTTTATGTTAAACGCATTTAATTTCCAAGCTAAAGTATGGATTACTCGTATGTCGAGGCGGCTGGTAGAGCTGTGCTCGAAATGATGCAGCGTGAATGGGAGCTTCTTTGTCAAGGCGAATTGGAGCAGCGTTTGGACCAAGCCGTCGAAGACATTCTAGAAGCTAATCTCCTATCGAAGGTCCAGGCCGATGTTGGATCAGTCTTCCTCCAGCTCTCTCCGAAGTTGGAAGAACCATTAATCCAAAACCATATCCAGTTAAAAGAATTTATACCGCTTTCTCGTGTGGAACAACAGGAGTCTGAAACTCAGTCAACTGGTGCTGAGGAAAATTCCGCAGTTCAGGTATCCAATTGGGTGACTTTTCTTAACTGAAACATCTGCTCGTACATTTATAGCAGGTTTAATAAAACTGACAATTTACCATTGAAATATCTGATTTGTGTCCCTCAGTACATTACGGATCTTCTACGGAATTCCAACTCCAGATACAACCAGAGCCGCATGGCAGGACGTGCCCGATTATCGCTGTCCCACACTGTTCTCCTGTCCCTCACACTCCTGTCCAAGCGCATTAGCTATCGCTCAGTGTCTACCACTTTCCGCCTGGAAAAAGGAAACATACACAGGCTATTCTTTTCTTTTTGTGAGCGGGTGAACGCGCTCGAAGAACAACACATTAAATGGCCAACTGGTAGGTTGATTTGTTGCGGATTAATTATTGTCCTGAAATGTTGTCATAAATATCTTACATTTTTTACTCCATTGCCCGTTTATGCTTCGTTTACTTTCAGGCATAAATGCTGTTGAAAACCTTCCTCTCTTTAGTCTACTGGGGAAAGCCAGTGGGCTGGAAGAGAAAGGTGTACCCCGGGTCCTGGGAGTCTTGGGGCACACACGCATCCCTATACGCCTGCCCATTGGCAAAAACGATGTAGATTGCATGGTGCCAGAGGTAAAGAGGATGAGAAAGGAGGCCCACCCTGACTCGTGGCTGAACCTGGAGCTGGTGTGTAACCACACAGGCAGGTTAATACACTGCAGAATCAGCAAAGGCTCTGACCTGGATAGAGCCAGTGCTCTGAGGGAGAAATTCAAACAGCACCCTGAGATTGTGCCCCAAGGCACCTGTTTAGTGGCAAGAGTTGGATACCCAGGCTGCGCCCAGATTTTGACACCGTACGTAGGGGTTTGTGGGCCCAGGGAAAACCTTTATAACCGGTCTCTGGAGGCCCATTTTGATCTCTTTGACCAGGCTGTGGCCAACCTGAAATCCAGGTTCCAAAGGCTCAGGTATTTGGACATGGGGAACTTTGAGAGAGCCAAAGCAGTGGTCCTGACAGCCTGCATACTCCATAATGTATTTATTGACATGGGAGAAGAGGTAAAGGGACAGGTTGAAAGGGAGACTATGGTGGAAGAAGGGGGAGTGTGTGATGAGAAGGGTGTGAGGACAAGAGACACTATTGCTGATTTTCTGTATAATGAATTGCAATCTGGGACTACGTAGTTATACAATGGATATGGGATAATAACGTATTGAAAGCAGTGCAGGCCATGTGTATTAAGTATAATTTCATGTGTTTGTATTATAATGCATCTGAATGCCTTTTGGCCAAGTTCTTAAAAAAAAAGTGAATTGGTTCTGAAGAGATTTATCTGTCAAAAAACTGTTAAATAAAAATCTAAGTAAATGAAAAACACTGCTATGGATAAACCTGGGTATTGTTATTGGATTAGAATTTGTTTGTCCATATTTAGGATTGTTTGTATCCTATGAAAGAAATATATTATATGTACACTGTGTCAGTTTTAGCCTTGTTATTTACAGTGTTTTTCTTTTATTCCCTTTTGTTTGGTAATGTGTATTACCTTATTACAGTGTGATAAAACATTTGCAGCTACAAAGTAAATGCATTGTTAAACATTTTCAAAATGCAGTCTTTCCTTACATGGATATGTTTCCACTCATCAAACAAAATCCAAATGTTTTTGGTCAGTGAGAACTGCTTTGCTTTAATAGCTACTCCTTCGGCAATTGGACACTGTTTTGACTTTGCGACAAACTGGAGATTGCCCGGGCCAGGTTATTGATGGCTTCTATCTTCCGCTCTTCCAGGGCCTTCTGCTGGGCCCACATGGTCATCTTCCTCTCCTGCAGCTCCATGTACAGCTGCAGAACATCCTGGGGGGGCCGGGAGGCAAACGGGGCAGTTGTGTGGGAGGGTGTGGGGAGGATGGGGGTAAACCGCTTGCTGGCAATTGATTTGCCTAGCTTGGTCCCGTTGAGTTTAGTCCTGCGCTGTGCCTCTATCTCGTCACGGCTCTTTCCCAGGACCTCATGCATTGCCTTGAAAAACTCCCAGTGGACACTTTGCACCCCCAGCCTCTTGGCTCGCTCAGCATTTTTCCTGTATGTGGCCAGCATGTTCCTCCACTTTAGGTCACACTCATAGGCCTTGACTGTCACATCATTGCTCTCGAATGTCCTTATTTTGGCTGTCACCCTCTCAGCCACTGTCTCCCACAGTTTTTTTTTCTTGCATACTGGCTGGTCAAAATCCTGGTCCATTTCAAGACGGGTTTTGACAAGTTGCCATGTGGCTTGTAAAGTCCATGCAAATTCTGTAGTTGAGAAATGTAGGTTATTAAAATATATATATTTATTTTTTTAACTTTAAAGTTGTCATGTATTTTTTTCTCTCCATATCTTCAGTGCCTATTTATACATTACCTATTTAGAATCTTAAAAAAACAATTCAGTGGTTTCATTCAAGTGATTGCAGCCACAAACTCATCGGCAAATAACGATGAATGAATGCAATCTGCTGACAAGATTCACTGACCTGCTTTCGATTTATCAGGATCCAAACTGGAAACCGTTGGAGTTTCATCTACATGTATTTCAACATTCTCTGTTACTATTGTGTCAATATCCATTGTGTTAATCTGTGACAAAGAAATTGGTTGGAAATTGCATATGACAAGCGATTCTATTGAAAATTGTATCAAGTATGATATGGCAGCGATGATTTATTTGCTCGCATCAACTAAAGCGATGATTATAACAACAACTCCACACGTTTCCACCACCTCCCAGCAAGTGTAGCACTGCATCCTAGAGCGATATGGAAGATGTAGTTTTTACATTTCTAATGACACAAGATTTGTTTTGCTTGTCAAACGACTAAATCTTTGGTGGTCTAGATTTCGATCTTAACAGGTATTTATGAAGTACTATTGTGAAATGTATTTTTTCCCCTTAAGAATATGGCTGAATTGTGATATATAGAAAACGATTGGGACTACAGGGCCCATGATTAAATAAAACGACAACCCCTTAGCACATCCCTCCCCTTTCCTGGCCGCCTCCTGTTTTTCGTCCAGCTAAAACATGGCGATAGCGGCTAGCTAAGACGATTGTTTTTCGTTTTATAAAGTTAATTAGGTAGGTGAAAATCATTAATAAAACCAAATACTTTATCATTCTTGAGATGGGTATGGAAATCTCGGTTTTGCAGTAAGCGAGTTTTCGCCAGAATTTATCGTAATTGTTAGTTGGGCCTTGTAATGTAAAGAAGCCTTTTTTGGGAGTGGACGACAGATTTTGCAAACTCCAACTCCCAGCATCTCTGTGATGTGGGGTCAAAGGGTAAATTATTCCACTTGTCATACTGTTATAAATGCCTTAAAGATATAAATCGAGTGTATTTGTGGTGAAGGGAATGATGCTTTCCAATGCAGTCCAAACCTAATCTGAAAAGAAGATTTCTGTCAAATCATTTGTAATTTATTTTAACAAGCCCATAACTTAGCCCGATGTTTATATTAGTTTGTTCTCGCTGCTTTATGTTTTGGAATTGTCCTTGTCAGGCTGAGAAGTTGTTACTGCTTCGTGCAGCTACGCTTCATTCGAAAAAGACGGTCCCGAAAGAAACCATTTAAAATATGCTTTAGCTGTAATACAGTGGATAAGTGGATGATGTACATACAGTGTGAAATTATATCCTTATTTTGGCCTAATTCACAACCTTTCCCGGCATCTTTTATCCATATATACAGTACGTTCTATGAACATGTCCATTATATTGCGGAGTTGCTTTAAAGTCTTTACCGCATTTCATCTGACTATTTTTATGATTTTCCATTTTTCCATTACAAAATTACGATTAATATGCATTTCATTTTTTACATGTACATTGTTTACTGCTTGTTGTAAGATGTGGCAAAGCGAGTTTGACAAGTAAAATAACCATCCCAATGTCCTCCCCTCAGTGCCCCATCTGCATCCATGTCTTCACTTTAGTTCTTATGTGACTCGTAAGCATAAGCAGAAGAGCAGTTTTATTGGAGACTGTTAAAGGGCATCATGGCCTCAAAGCCAGTGGCAGGGAGCCGGAAAAATGGGACAGACAAGCCCATAGAAGTGTCCTCAGCCTCCCCTGAGTCTTCTCTGACTTGGTGCCTGTCTCAGCTTTCTAAATCTGAGAGAGCTGCAGGTGTGCAACAAGAGCAATACACAGCAGGGCTGGAGTCCAGCAAGCACAAAGAAGTTGACAAGAGGGTGAAAGCTGGGCAGTGGCGAGCACTGGTGGCCATCCGGACGCAGCATATTAAAGGAGGAAGCAGTGGGATTGCCCGATTCCGAGGCCAGGGTGGAATACGCCTCCTCCTGGACCTACTCAAGCACCCAGAATGTTCCAGGAAAACTCTGGACCTAGCCCTCAGCATTCTGGCTAACTGCTGCACCGAGAGACAGACACGAGTTGAGGTGAGTGAGACAAGGAGAAATCAGGCTTTTCTTGGATTGAAAATGCATTTTTATTATGACAAGTTGAACAGTGATCACTTACATTATGTCATGTACTTTTGTTTCTCCCCTCTAAAGGTTAGGAAGCTTGATGGAATATCTGTCGTAGGTAATTATCACAACACTTAACAATTTGTCGTGTCACATGGGGACAGTTTCAGAATTGTAATTTTGGTATTTCGTTCTCAGTGGATATTTTGAAGAAGAATGTTGCCATGGAGACAATCCAGAACAGAGCAGCTCGGGCTTTGGGGAACTTGGCCATGGACCCAGAGAGTTCAATGCTCATCCACTCGGCCGGTATGTCAGATGTTGTCTACCTGGCTGTTTGGGTCTGTACCTCACTTTCAGATGTGATTAAGGTTGGGTATTGTATGTGTCTGAAATGACACGATACCTTGTGCGATACCTCAACAATACTGATATTATAACGACACCTAAAATGATAAGTGCTTTAAAAAATAGCAAACATAAATGCTTTGAATTTTCTTGGTTTTTAGGTCAATGCAGGTTTCTTATAGATGCATATTGTGACTTGTTGTTTTGGTTTGCAACACACAACCCTTGGTCATTCATTCTGTGACTGGTATTTATTGTTTGCAAAACACATAAATGGTCCTTAAATATCTCTCTGTTACAGAATTCAGATTTAAAAAATAAATACAACTTTTAATGAAATTGGATAGTAAAAAGAACACATACAAAAAATAAAACTTATACAAGTGGTAGATAACAGATCCTGTTGAAGGCACACCAGGAAAAAAGCACCTTCTAGAAAGCAATGCAATAAAAACCTACATTACCTAAACTTAGGAGTCCACGTTTGAGAAAGGATGAATATCCTTTACACTAACATGACCACAGCCCTGTGACATTCCTCCACTTTTCAATAGTTAGTTTACTCTTTACTGCCAGTATAAAAGGCATGACATCTTCTGACTGCATAGCTGATGATTGTTGAAATGAGATGAAGGTGAGGAAAAAGGATGCGTGAAGTTCACTTTACAATAATGGTGAACGATGAGCTGCCCTAGTTAATGCTAGCCATGTCTGTGGTAATACAGAATGAAGAAAGTATTCATGTAAATATGTAAATAAGGTTTCTACCTAGGTCACACGAAGCTTGCCGTAACATTACACTCACTCTCTCCAGCATAGTTATTAGCTAGCCAAACTCTTAACTAGTCTAACTTCACCACAGTAAAGGTTAGCCTAGAGAGCACTGAGTTGACACTTTGAAGTAATGTAGCTAAATACGCTAGCTCTAGATGGCATGATTAATAGCCAGTATTTTGCTAGTTAAGCTATAACTTAATAAGCTATTTAAAGCTCAATTGTCATTATTATTAATAGCGATCATTCATATTTATCATAGCTAAGTTAGTTTATACCCCTTGAGAAAACACCAGGCTTGTTAGTGTCATCAGATGACAGGTAAGATGCATGTTTTAGTGAGTGACATCACGCGCATGTGGAGACACGGCCACGCTGGCTTCTTCATGGCAGTGTGTTGTATCATTCAGCGGCAGGTACCGAAAAATTGAGCCGAACTTAAACTTCCATTTCGATAACCAGTAGTATGGTAGTACTGATATAGAAGCGGTACCGTTAAAGTAACCTGTTCTAGATACCAAACCCTAGATGTGATGCTGTGTTTTCTGGTGTAAAAATCCTCCAGAAGTATGTTTTCTTGTCTTTTGCACAGGCGGTGTTCCTCTGCTGCTGCTCTGTGTCTCTATGACATCTGCTGCACCCTCTACTTCTGAGGGCCCTCTGGAAGCTTCTTGCCCGAAAATAGAGTGCGCTCAGTCAGCGGCCAGAGCTCTTTTCTACCTCGCAGACACCCCCTCAAATCGCCTTTCGCTACTCACACAGGGTACTGTGACAGCCCTGGCTCCCCTCATTGTTCCCGAGTTCCCTTTGGGACTAAGAAGGGCAGCTCTCCGTACCCTCCACGAGCTGACCAGGGGCTGCGGTGTAGAGTGTGCCAGGGAGGTGTCCCGATCAGGGGTCCTTGCTCAGCTGGGAGTCCTTGCTTTAGGGGAGGCCGGTAAACCGTTTGAAGAGTTGGCGTTGAAGACGCTCGCCAACATGTGCACTCAAGGATGCTTACGTCCTTTGGTGGGGTCACTGGGGGTCATCCAGAAGTTCACGGAGGAGGTGAAGAAGGATGCTCTGAAATCCGGAGTGTTCCTCAAGGCGCTTTGCTTATGCTGCAAAGAGGCAGTGAACCGGGCCAAGGTGAAGGAGAGCGGCGGGCTGGAGGTGCTGATTGGCTTCCTGGGTGTCCATCGACACCACCCCCTCGCCCGGTTGGTCATTCTGGCTTGTGTTGACTTTGTCTACGATGAAGCGGCCCTGGAACAGTTACAAGATCTAGGACTAGTCCCCCTGCTAGTTGCTCGGCTAGTGGAGTTGGCTAAAGGAGAGGAGCTGTCTGCAGGGAAGGTCGATGTCAGCGTCACGTCAACCATGTCTGCTTCGGAGCTGCTTTCCACAACGTGCTTCGACTCGTTTGACTTCCCTCCCCCTGAGGGAAACAGGAAGGAGGAGATGGGGAAGGAGCATGTGCTTGGGTCCTCCAGCTTCCTAAGCCTGAGGTGAGGGAAGGGAACTGACTGTCCTTTGAAATACCTGAATGTTGTAGGAATGTTGTTCTGACGGTGTGTTTGCTGCTCCCTTAGGTCATGGCTGGTGTCTGAGGGGTTGATCTCATCCGAGGGGGATCTCCTTGACTCTCCTGGGGGTTCAGAGGCAGATTGGGGTAGTCTTCATATTCCATCTTCTTCTCCCCAAACCTTGTCCTCTGACTGCCTCTCTCCTGTAAAACACTCCCCACCTTCCTGTGCTCCGGTGGCCCCACCCCATTCTCGGAGTCCATCCACCCCCTCGACCTCAGCCAGCCTCCCAGCTCAGGTTCCCATGCCATCTCCCACCCAACCGACCGACCCGACCTCGCCTCCCTGTGCCCCCCTGCCCTCCTCCACCTCCACCCCCCATGCTCAGTCCAGGTGCCACATCCCTTCCCCTATATCCCCCACTAATCCCCCATTCACCCCGGCCTCCCCGTCCAAGTTTTCCCCGCAGAGGAAAAGACCCCGCGTCCCCTCGACCACCCGCCCCAGCGTGGTGACCCTCGACACCCCGCCTTCCGTGTCCCGACCTCAGGCGTACAACCACCCTTACCACCCTGAGCCCTGGGCCCCGGAATCGCCCATCCTGCTGCTGCTCTCGCGCTTTTCCCACGCCACAGACCCCAGTGCCGCCCTGGTCAACTCGGGCATCATCTCTGGCCTGCTGTTCTACCTCAGCCAGCACCAGGACCCGAGCGGCCGGTGCTTTCGCATGCTGTGCCGGCTGAGCTGCAACCCCAACTGCCTGCAGGCGCTGGTTCGGACCGGCTCGGTGGCTCTGATACGACACCACCTGGTACAGAGAGGGAGTGACCCGGAGAGTTGGGGCCCTGGAGAAAGGCAGACGGATCGAGTGAAGGCCAAGGTCAAACAGCTTGGTATGTTCCGTTATCGTAGTTTGTTAAATCATTCTTGATGGTGCTGCTGTTGTTTTTCGTGTATTTGAACGTGTTTGTCTTTAGGTCTCGCTCTGCTCAGTAATCTACGCGTTCAGTGTGAGTCTGGCTTTGGGTCTGGAGTCCTAAGTCACGTGATGCTGTCAGGCACAGCGTCGGACAAACTGAACTGTGCCCTCTCTCTACCCTTGATTAATGGGTGAGTAATAGGTGACTGTGTGGGTTTGAAATGGCATTGGCAGAGCATTTTGAAATGTACACTCACATCTGAATTTGTGCCACGACGTAACAGGAACAAGGTTCTGTTGAAGAAACTTCTCCTGGACAACGGTGGGCTTCTGTTGGCGCTGGAGCCCCTTGGTTGTCACGAAGATGAGGATGAGGAAGACCATCACAGCAGCGAATGCCGACTGCTCCTGTCTGACTGCCTGAACTCCTCGCCCCAACACATCTCTGCCCCACAGCTCCATTCTCTATATTTCTCCCTGCTGATTGGTTGCCTGTCCAGTCTGATGGGCTGCCCCAAAACGGTCCCAGATAAACGACGGTCGAGAATACTCAGTCCCATCAAACCCCCGTTCGTACCGGAAACCGCTTGTCCTTCACCCCCGCCGTCAAAAAAGCCTCGTCTGGTCAACGCTTGTCCGTACAACGACTCGACGTACGACCTGCTTTTCCTGCTGGATGACGGGAGCCGGGTGTCGGCCAATAGGGAGGCGCTGGCGGGGGCGGAGGGAAGCGAGGTGGTCAGGTCAGAGTACTTCCGGGCCCTGCTGAGGGGGGGCTTCGGAGAGGCCCAGGGAGGAGCAGACGAAGCCATCCCCATCAGAGACGTGAGCCAGGGCATGCTGCTGCCTGTTCTACACTACCTGCACGGCTGTCGCCTGGGCAAAGATGGAGAGACTGGTGAGGAACAGGTGGACGAGATGGGAGGAGAGGGCAGGGGACAGTGTCAGGTGTTGGGAGGTTTGACGACTAAAGGACTGGGCGCCTGGATGGACGGGGCAGAAGAGACCTCAGCCGAGGCCCAGAGCTTCCAGAAGACGCCGCTGGCTGAGGCCATGATCGGGGCTTGCAGATTCCTGGTGACTGAGCTGCAGAGCGACGTGGAGGGTCTGTGTGTTTCTCTGCTCTGCTGCTCTGGGAAGGCTACTGGCCGACCGGCGGACAGTGCAAAGAAGGCATCAAACGCCAACCGGGATGGGTCAGAGGGAGAGTCTGCTGACGAAAGCCTGGCCAACCGCACGTCTGGACTGGAGCTGAGTGCTTCTGAAGCCCAGACAGACACACCGGCCCCCACGACTGCAGACCAGCATGAGGTGCTACACGGTTCTCTCCACCAGTCCACCAGCGCTGCACCAGTCCAGAAGAGCAGCACTGGGCCACAGAGCACCTCAGGGTCGGCCTCAAATTGCTACAAAAGACGTTCTAAACCGCGGCGTGTTTCGAACGCACAGAGGGTTGGGGAGTCTCCGCCAGATCCGAAAGGTGATCGCTGGGCCCTGCTACCCCAGGTGTACTGGTTCTCCCAGCGTTACAGCTACCCTAGCCTAGGCAAGGCCTGCCTGTCCCTACTGCTGCGCTCCCAGGGCTCGCCACAGCCCCGCCCTTCCTCCATGGCAGCAGACTGCCTACGCCGACTGGTTAGAGAGGCCGACTGCACTGAGGCTCTGAAACGAGACCTGCTGGGTCTGGCCTCCAGGGCTCTGACCTGAGGGAGGACAGAGGGAGGCTGGCTGGGTGGGAATGGAAACTAAGAGGAGCGTCTGAAGAGGTATAAGGAGATTATTAGGGGGATGATGTGATTGTCACTAAGCACCTTTCTTCCATTGTTTGTGTGTGTGTGTGTGTGTACAAAAAACAAATGTGTCTTTATATACACTGCTGAAAATAATTAACGGGTCATTCAAATCACACAACGGGTCTCGAAGAACGAAACATATTAAAGATGAAATTATGCATCAACGGTCAATGGAAACAAAAATCACCAACCGATTGAGGTCTGGATTCAAACTCACACCGAAAATCTAAGTAAACAATTGAAATCACAGGCTGTTCCAACGTGTGTGAATTTCATCACAGCAACTCATAATGTGACTCATAATCTGGGCATGCTCCTAATGAGAGGGTCGATGGTGTCCTGGGGGATCTCCTCCCAGACCTGGATCAGGGCATCTCTGAGCTCCTGGACAGCCTGTGGCGCTACTTGGTAGTGTCAGATGCACCGATACAAAGTCCTAGAGGTTCTCAGTTGGACTCAGGTCTGTGGAACGTGAAGGCCAGTTAATGGTATCAATGGCTTCATCATCCAGGAATGTGGCTGGGTATTGTCCTGCATCAGGAGGAACCCAGGGCCCACTGCATCAGTTTAAGTTCTGACGATGGGTCTGATGATTTCATCTTGATACCTAACAACAATCAGGGTACCGTTTTCCTAGCATGTGGTGGTCTGTGCGAAGGATAAGCCTCCCTAGACCATCACTGACCCACCACCAAACTGGTCATGATGGATGATGTTGCAGACAGAATAAAATTCACCAAGCCGTCTCCAGACTCTTTCACATCTGTCAGGTGCTCAGTGTGAACCTGCTCTCATCTGTACAGAGATCTGGCCGCCAATGGAGGACCTGCCAATTCTGGTGTTCTCTGGCAAGCCAATCAAGCTGCACGGTGCTGGGCTGTGAGCACTCGAGGACACTGGGCCCTCATACTACACTCATGGAGTCTTTTTCTGACAGTTTGGTCAGAAACATGCACACCATTTGCCCACTGCAGATCATTTTTCTGCAGACCTCATGCTACCAGTAGTTTCAAGGACACTAGCAAAATGCTAAACTTAAGATGGATCAGTCAGGTAGGATAAGGAGAGAGCAACTTACTGTGGCCCCCACCTGCAAAACCATTTCATTTTTGGGGGTTGTCTTGCTGTTGCCTCTCCAGTGCACCTGTTGTCACTTTCATTTGCACCAAATCAGGTGACATTGATTCACAAACGGTTATGCTTCCTAACTGGACAGATTGATATCCTTGAAGTTTAATTGACTTGGCATTACACTTTGATGATTGTGTGTTCCCTTAATTTATTTTGAGCAGTGTACTAACACTGACAATTTCTTCACTTGAAATGAGGGGACATTTTTGGTTGGTTAAAATAGATTTAGTAAGAAATGGCGGCGATGATTATTCCTTCATGTCCAAATATTGATAGAATAGTAATCAGCTCACATTAATTTTTGTTCTCGTCCTTCTCCCACTATGGGAAAGGATGCTGGTCAGTCAAATTAAATGACTTATTGTGAACTTCCCAGGGTGGTTGTGCACAGAGAGAAGCCATGTACCCTTGCAAAGGCTATGGAGGGATTTACGATGCTGACATAATTGAAGCGTAGCTGCTGTTTGACAAAAACAATTGTCTCTTAGCCATCATTAGTTAATTTGTCCTATAGCAGAAAACCCGGACAAATTTCTTTTTTCTTTTTACAGTTTTTTTATTACAGGTCCAAAGTATAGAGAGATGTGTTGAAGTAAGGGCACAGACGTTAGACCGCTACGCCAAACTCTGGCACTCTTTTCAAGCTTTTTGCTAGAGTGCAGTTACCATGGTCAGAGTGGGCACATTTGCAAGTTAACAGCTTTTTGTGACAACTCTATTGTTTAAAATGCAATATAAACAAATACAACTTTCTATTTTTGTTCAGTACATGAAATCGCACTGGTCAAAAAATTTGCATATTTTCTTGCTGCCGAGCTTAGAATATTTGAAAATCTGTGGCAGTTTAGTAGAAGCTTAGCTAGGTAGCACTGAAGTTGTGAACATTTGCCATTGCAAAAATCTTTCTAAATGTTTTAGAATAGACAACCATGTCTTTCTAATTTCATGAGCCTTCCTTCTTTGTATCTGTCTTTTTTTCAATTCAACTAACATTTTACATTCCAATACTGGTCATTACAAAGGCATTGATTTAAGTGTTAAGTTGTTTTCATTATTTAGAATAGTAGCCTAGAGTTATATTTAAAGGAGCCATTTTGCCATTTAAAGGTTGGAGACAAGTCATGGGGAAAATATTAGCTCATGGCACTGAATTACTTTGTATAATTTATTGATGTAATATGATATTTTCTTTTGTTACATGTATTGTTAACTTGATGTATTTTCAGTTTGGAATGGAAAGGCAGTTAAATGTCCTGTATTGATGACTGGAATTAATAGAATAATCTGGGTGTGGGTGGATTCTGTAAATGCTGTAAATAAAGAGAACTTTAGGATCCTCGCCAAGATGAGAATGTGTTAATTGTCACTCTTGTGAAGCCATGCTCTCAATACATCTTTTTAGACTTGTTGTGTTTTTCAGATGTACTTTCCAGTATGCATTTTCTAAAAAAAGGCATACTTAAGGCTAGAGTTCATACACCATTTATTTCTGGCTGTTTCACCAATTAAAAATAACAGCACTTGCTGAAACAGCCAGACATGAAAGGTGACTTTGTGTATGCTTGCCTCATTTATCTTTGAATTGTATTTCATATGGCTGAATGTACAGCAAAAATATATGTTTTTACTCTATCGTCACAATACTTATTAACGTCTCTGTATATATAGAAGAAGACAGACTAACGTTGGCCATGTGCAGTTGATTGACTGCTTGGGCTCGACAAAACAGTGGTTCCACCTACAGTATAGCGTTATAGGGAAATAGAAAACGACAGCCTGCGTTCGTTGGACAGACGAACATTGCAGTTGTCCAACATGCTTTTTGGTCTGTTTCGCACCTAGGTCCTATTTGGTGTTTAGAACAGGGATAAACATGTTCAACATCCTAGTGAAACCAGGTAGGCCAATTTGAGAACAGATTCTCATTTGCAAAGGTGACCTGGCCAAGAGGTGCGTGACGTGCAAGACAACAAAAAGTTACACATGAAGTGTGTATGTGTGTGTACATACATACACGCATACATACATACATACATACATACATACAGTGCCTTGTGAAAGTATTCGGCACCCTTGAACATTTTGACCTTTTGCCACATTTCAGGTCTATACATAAAGATATAAACTATAATTTATTGTGAAAAAGCAACAACAAATGGCACACAATCATGAAGTGGAATGAAATTTATTGGATATTGCAAACTTTTTTAACAAAAAACAAAAATGACAAATTGGGCATGCAAAATTATTCAGCCCCTTTACTTTCAGTGCAGCAAACTCTCTCCAGAAGTTCAGTGAGGATCTCTGAATGATCCAATGTTGACCTAAATGACTAATGATGATAAATAGAATCCACCTGTTTGTAATCAAGTCTCCGTATAAATGCACCTGCTCTGTGATAGTCTCAGAGGTCCGTTGAAAGCACAGAGAGCATCATGAAGAACAAGGAACACCAGGCAGGTCCGAGATACTGTTGTGGAGAAGTTTAAAGTCGGATTTGGATACAGAAAGATTTCCCAAGCTTTAAACATCCCAACGAGCACTGTGCAAGCGAAAATAATGAAATGGAAGGAGTATCAGACCACTGCAAATCTACCAAGACCTGGCGGTCCCTCTAAACTTTCAGGTCATACAAGGAGAAGACTTGGTCCGAGGCAGGTCCGAGATACTGTTTTGGAGAAGTTTAAAGCCGGATTTGGATACAGAAAGATTTCCCAAGCTTTAAACATCCCAAGGAGCACTGTGCAAGCGAAAATAATGAAATGGAAGGAGTATCAGACCACTGCAAATCTACCAAGACCTGGCGGTCCCTCTAAACTTTCACCTCATAGAAGGAGAAGACTGATCAGAGACGCAGCCAAGAGGCCCATGATCACTCTGGATGAACTGCAGAGATCTACAGCCGAGGTGGGCGAGTCTGTCCATAGGACGACAATCAGTCGTATACCGCACAAATCTGGCCTTTATGGAAGAGTGGCAAGAAATAAGCCATTTCTGAAAGATATCCATACAAAGTGTCGTTTAAAGTTTGCCACAAGCCACCTGGGAGACACACCAAACATGTCGAAGAAGGTGCTCTGGTCAGATGATACCAAAATCGAACTTTTTGGCAACAATGCAAAACGTTATGTTTGGTGTAAAAGCAACACAGCTCATCACCCTGAACTCACCATCCCCACTGTCAAACATGGTGGTGGCAGCATCATGGTTTGGGCCTGCTTCTCTTCAGCAGGGACAGGGAAGATGGCTAAAATTGATAGGAAGATGGATGGAGCCAAATACAGGACCAGTCTGGAAGAAAACCTGATGGAGTCTGCAAAAGACCTGAGACTGGGACGGAGATTTGTCTTCCAACAAGACAATGATCCAAAACATAACGCAAAATCTACAATGGAATGGTTCACAAATAAACATATCCAGGTGTTAGAATGGCCAAGTCAAAGTCCAGACCTGAATCCAATCGAGAATCTGTGGAAAGAACTGAAAACTGCTGTTCACAAACGCTCTTCATCCAACCTCACTGAGCTCGAGGTGTTTTGCAAGGAGGAATGGGCAAAAATGTCAGTCTCTCTATGTGCAAAACTGATAGAGACATACCCCCGACTTACAGCTTTAATCGCACCAAAAGGTGGCGCTACAAAGTATTAACTTCATAATTTTGCACGCCCAATTTTTCAGTATTTCATTTGTTAAAAAAGTTTGAAATATCCAATACATTTCGTTCCACTTCATGATTGTGTCCCACTTATTGATTCTTCACAAAAAATTACAGTTTCATATCTTTATGTTTGAAGCCTGAAATGTGGCAAAAGGTCGAAAAGTTCAAGGGGCCCAAATACTTTCGCAAGGCACTGTACATACACATATATATATATATATATACACACACACACACAGTTTGTGCAAATGACGTCTAAGCTAGAGAGAATATAGCTGTGCAGGTGAACGTGTGCAAATGTCATAATATTAAACAGAATAAAATCAGATCTTTTAGTAGGAACAAATGAGACGAGGCAGTCTGTGATACAGTAGTGTTAATTATATTTCCATCTGACTGGGTAGTGAGGGTGATAACTGGTCCCAGGGTCAGGTTCATTATGACAGGTTCATTATGACAGGTTCATTATGACAGGTTCATTATGACAGGTTCATTATGACAGGTTCATTATGACATGTTCATTATGACAGGTTCATTATGACAGGTTCATTATGACAGGTTCATTACAGCATGCAGGGGTGGAAGAGCACTCAGATCTTCTCAGTGGTGGGGGCCCTCATAGCCATCAGGAAGTGGGTTGGTGTGAGGGTTGTGGAACAGAGAGTGGTTGCCGTCACCCCAGGGCCATTTCTGACAGAAGGAAACAATTGAATTCATCATTCAGGATATACTGGATACAGTTAGATCATAGTATGCCTACAGAGCATTTGGAAATAATGAAATACTTTTTTTTACGTCCTTTTTAAAGCTTTAAAAAATCACCCTCCCGCATGGCTTCAAATCCTGGCCACTGCATTTCCGACTAAGCCCAGGGAATCTGTTATGGGTTGTCGCAAATTGGTACAGTGATGCCCATGGTAGGTGGGTAAGTAGTCAGACACAATTACCTCACCACCTCGTTCTTGTGCGACTTCTTTTAAAGTGTATCATGAAAGTATTCACAGCGCTTCACTTTTTCCACATTTTGTTATGTTACACCCTTATTGCAAAATAGATTAAATTCATTATTTCCCTCAAATTTCTACAAACAATACCCCATAATGACAATGTTAAAGAAGTGTGTTTGAAATCTCAGCAAATTTATTAAAAATATTTTAAACAAAAAAGCACAGCCTCTGTTCAAAACTTTGTTGAAGCACCTTTGGCACCAATTACAGCCTCAAGTCTTTTTTAGTATGATGCTACAAGCTTGGCACACCTATTTTGGGGCAGTTCCTCCCATTCTTTGCAGGACCTCTCATGCTCCATCAGGTTGGATGGGGAGCGTCGGTGCACAGCCAATTTCAGATCTCCAGAGATGTTAAATTGGATTCAAGTCTGGCTTCAACTCAGACATTCACAGAGTTGTCCTGTAGCTACTGTTATCTTGGCTGTGTGCTTAGGGTCATTTTCCTGAACCTTTGCCCAGTCTGAGGTCCAGAGCTATGTAGCAGGTTTTCAGCAAGGATGTCTCTGTACATTGCTGCTTTCATCTTTCCCTTGATCCTGACTAGTCTCCCAGTTCTTGCCACTGAAAAACGCCCACAGCATGATGCTTCCACCACCATGCTTCACTCTAGGGATGGTATTGGCCAGGTGATGAGTGGTACCTGGTTTCCTCCAGACATGACTCATGCCATTAAGGCCATAGAGTGCAATATTTTTTTAATCAGACCAGAGAATTTTATTTCTAATGGTCTGGGAGTCCTTCAGGTGCCTTTTACTGAGGAGTGGCTTCCGTCTGGCCACTCTACCACACAGGCCTGATTGGTGGAGTGCTGCACAGATGGTTGTTCTTCTGGAAGGTTCTCCTCTCTCCACAGAGAAATGCTGGAGCTCTGTCAGAGTGACTATCAGTTTCTTGGTCACCTCCCTGACTAAGGCCCTTCTCCCCCGATCACTCAGTTTGGCCGAGCGGCCAGCTCTAGGAAGCGTCCTGGTGGTTCCAAACTTCATCCATTTATGGATGATGAAAGCCACTTTGCTCTTTTGGGACCTTCAATGCTGCAGATATTTTTCTGTACCCTTTCCCAGATCTGTACCTGGATACAATCCTGTCTCGGAGGTCTACAGACAATTCCTTGGACTTCATGGCTTGGTTTGTGCTCTGACATGGACTGATAACTGTGGGACCTTATATAGACAGGCGTGTGCCTTTACAAATCATGTCCAATCAACTGAATTTATCACAGGTGGACTCCAATCAGGTTGTGGAAACATCTCAATTATGATCAGTGGAAACTGGATGCACGTGAGCTCAATTTTGAGTGTCATGGCAAAGGCTGTGAATACTTATGTACATGTGCTTTTTTTGTTTTTTATTTTTGATAAATTTGCTAAGATTTCACTTCTTTCACATTGTCTTTATGGGGTATTGTTTGTAGAATGTTGAGGGAAATAATGAATTTAATCCATTTTGGAATAAGGGTGTAACATAAAAAAATTGAGGTGCTATGAATAATTTCCGGATGCACTGTATGAATATTCACTTGAGGAGGTACCACCATGCTGCTTGAAGAACAATATTGAAGCCTCGAATGCCCATCACTAATATTTAGATATTAGTGATGGGCATTCAAAGTTGTAGCCTACATGGTGACTAGAATGAACAATGTCATTACCTACAGTGACAGACTGGTTCTTTCTGACTAATTGATTGAAGATAGCCTCCTACTACATGCATTTTTGTATGTTACGATAGATAGATTAATTACATTACTTATTTACAAATTAAAAAGTAATTTACAATAATTATTCTATCATTAGTCTGTAAGCCAGCTATCAAGGTAACCTTATTTGCTTGTTTATTAATAGTTAACTTTAGGTTTAACCTATGTGAGGAAATTAAAATCCACTGGTGTGAGTGTGTAGGTTACTTGAGAAAGAAAATATGTTATTGACATATATAAAACAATCATAATTTCACAGTAGCCATAGACGATTGTTTTTTAAACAGTTCATCATTGTGAAACCATAACAATAGTGCTGTTCATAATACAATTGTATATCCCTATTTCCTAAACCTGGAGCTACTGAACTGTAGGTATGTATAAAAGTTTTTTCAAGAAAGGTTGGAACTGACAGCTCTGATGAAGTTCAGTTCAAACAGACAGATACAAAGTTTTAATGGATTGAGTTGTACTAGATTTCAGTTGAATAAAAATAACTTGTCAAAACAGGCAAGAATGAGAGAAAGAAGCTGCAGGCTGACAGGGCTAAGGGTACTTGTCTGATGGAGGTTAGTGATCTAGTGTTACGCTTTCTGATAGGGATCAGGCAGGAGTCAGGGCAGAACAAAAACCTGGAAGGGATCACTGACATGGATAGGGGAAACACATTACATCTAGAAAGAAACTGGAAAGTTTTTAAGGTTTCAGTTCAAATTTGGCTGGCCTAACATGCTCATGCATTGAGTGATTTAGTATAAGACTGAAGTAGCCTTCAGGGTTTCACTCACTAAATGTTTATTTCATCAAATGTTAGAATTTATGCAAAAGGAGAGTCTGACGGAGGGGAGAGTGAACATTTTTGGGTCATTAAAATTGTCCTGGGGGAGAATGCCCCTAGACCCCCCTAGCTTAGCCCCCCTATCCATAAATCCCTAGTGACATCCTTGTTTGAAACAGATGCAGCATAGACCTCAATTTCTTACCACCCCCCACCCACAAATATATAATTGGAAACACACTGTCAAAATGAAGACCTAAATGAATGTTTCACTATAACTAACTACAAAACATCATGTTTCCAAAGAAAGAAAATGTTTTTTTCTTGAGAGTTACCCTTTAACCCATTAATGTTAAAATTGGGTAGGGAGAAAAACATGGAAAATACATTAAAAAAACTCCCTGGTGTTTGTGGTTTAAAATTTGCTTAATATTCACTAGTCGATGTCAACTGAGGTACCTTGGACCTAATTGTAGAAGCACCCAATGCACATGTACTGTCAACAGACTCTCTCATAAAAACGGTTCATTCAGGTGAAACTAAAAGTACATACAGTGCCTTGCAAAAATATTCACTAAATTCTTTCAAATTACAAAACTGAAATGGGTGATATTTTATTCGAAAACAATAATAATATATATATTTTTTAAGGTGATGTTAGTTTTCTGTTGGGAAGATTTGTAAGAAAAATAAAAACTAAGATATGTTGTTTGCACAAGTATTCAACCCCATGTTAGTTTTTAGCAGAGCCTCTTTTACTCCACTAATAGCTTAAAGCCGTTTGTGGTGTGTTCCAGCTTTACACTGTGTCAAAGGGTTTTTGACCCATTCTTTTCACTAGGTTTGCTACAGGCTGTTAAGGAGGCTTTGCTATAGAACACTATAGATCAGGACCATCTTAGGACATTCATCATTTTGTTTGTGAACATGTCCAATGTAACTTTGGCCTGGTGCTTTGGACTCACTCTCCTGGGGACAGGTACATTCTCCCAGGCTTACATATTATTGTTCAAGTTCAAGTTCAAGTTCCACTTTATTTATCCTTAGAATAAGGAAATTTTGTGTGCAGCAGGATTTCTAAAAACACACACAGAAAGTACCAACAACATTGTAAACACAACACAGGACACACATCAACACATCAATGGAGACACTCCTTCCCCCCAAAACCTTTGACAGAATCCAATAGGACAGTAAGCAGATAAATCTGTCATAATGGACATGAACAGAAATAAATAAATAAATAAGCACATACTGTATACATTTTCAAAGAGATGTCATTGTCATGTTATTGTGCACTGAAGCAGCCAGTATTTTCCTCCATTAATTCTTCCATACATGTTACCACTATGCCAGCCCCTGTTGATGAGAAGCCTCTCCACAGGATGACAGTTCCATGACTATACTCTATGTGGGGATGGTATGTCTAAGCCATTTGCAGTGTTATATTTGCAACACACACATTTCATTTAATCTAAAAAGCTCTGACATCTGGACAAAAATCCTTCCACTTCGTAACTTCTTCAGTAGGCTAACAGCTTTTTACTTGCCACCCTCGCTTACAGGCCATTTTAAGCAGAGCTCTTCATATGGTCGTCTTGTGCAGAATTAATCCATACCCAGCCACTGAAATCTATAGCTCCTTCAAAGTGATTATTTGCTGCTCTGTCTCCGAAGTCTCCTTGATGTTTAAATGCTGAGTTTTGTGTGACAGACTTTTTTGGGGGTGCCCTGTGTTGTCTGGTCCAGATTGCACTTCGAACTGAGTTCACTGAGATATCCAAACATTTTGATTGTATTTTGTGGCCTTTTCCTATTATATGCATTTGTATTACCGGTAATTTTATCCAGCACGGTTTACTTTAGTATGTGCATAACTTTTTTCATACTTGCTCCACATGGGAATTGAGCCCCTAAACCCTGAAGTCAATTTTTAGACGTATAGATGGCTACAAGAAACATTTGGAGACTGTCATTGTTGCCAAGGGATGTGCACTCCATGATAATTTGCACCCCTAATAAAATGAGCAAAAAAGGGTTAGAGAACATGAATTTTTTTATGAATTGGCGTAATTTCACAATGACAAAATTTAAAACATCAACCTTTAAGTGCAGTACATTTAAGTCGCTGCATTGCAGGACAGTCTATGTCACAATGGTAATGGGTTTTAGCCTGATGGGTTCTCTGACTTTCCCTGGGCCTCCTGCATAAGGCAGCGCAAAATTGGCATATCGCTTCCCGGGATTTGGGTTATCTATAGCCATGTCACTCTCCAGCGACTCCATGTGTTCATATCGGGCACCTGTAAATTCAGTGTCGGAAGTATAGCCGGTGTATGTAATCATCCCATGCATGATCCGACTAAAGGCTTCCGTGTTGGGTGAATAGTGCAAAAAGAAACAGCAGCCATGTGTTCACCACTCGTCATCCCACAGATTTGTACCAGGAGTTGTGAAGCTGCTGACAAGGCAGGATTAGAGAGGGAATTAGAGCGGAGGACTGTTTTACTGTTTTATAATGAGCATAGTGTTTAGGAACTTTCAGGCAGTAATCCATGACTTCCTGTTTCACTGGGGTACAAATAGGATGTGACACAGAGGCCGTATTTCCTTATTCATACATCAACATGGGAAAAATCTGAGAACACGCAAATCAATTGAGGAAAATATGTGTTGAGTCAGGGAATGCCTATGAAAATATAGCTGCTCATCTGAAAATGAACATATCTACTGTTAGGGCAATTCTAAAATAGTTAAAAGCACTGTTACAATCTTGACCCAAGATTAATTTGCCACCACGCACAGTGAGAAGGATGGTAAGAGGCAAAAAAATCCCCCAAGATCACTGTTGGAGAGTTACAGGGGAGAGTCGCATTGTGGGGTTATGAAGTCTCCAAAACTACCATGCAAAATGAAATTGCTGATCCAAACACCCAATTATCTATAAATGAAAATCATGGACATTGTCAGGGATGCCTAAACGTTTGCATACAACTGTATGTCCAAATCAACACAACTGGTTTACTGAACACAGTGTCAAGCTTCTGCCATGGCCATCTCAGTCCCCTGACCTAAATTCTATTGAAAACCTGTGGGCTGAGCTGAAGAGGAGAGTGCATAAGAGAGGACCAAGGACCCTGGATGATCTGGAAAGATTCTGTAAAGAGGAATGGTCTCAGATTCCTTCCTCTGCCTTCTCAAACCTTGTTAGATGTTACAGGAGAAGACTCAGTACTGTTATATTGGCAAAGGGAGATTGTACAAAGTGTTAAATGCAGGGTTGCCAATAATTGTGGTATTTCTTGATGACAGATTTTTTTTCTATGAATAAATGTACGACAATTAATGATTGGATGTATATAATTTTTTCATTGTGACAAGATACATTTTACTAACCCTTTTTTGCTTATTTTACTAGGGGTGCCTATAATCATGGCGGCCACTGTATATTAGGGAACTGTCCCTTCACTGCTGTCCCCGTCATATTTTAAGCTAATTCAATTATATCACTACATGTATGTTTAAAAGGCAAATATTTTTTGTTGAATGCCTTTGGACATCCTAATAAAATATTCTGATATTACACAGTAGGTACATTTCTTAAGATATTGTGCATGACATACAAAATATTTCAAGGGTACCAATAATGATGACCAGAACTGTATATACTATTTTGTTCAATTCCATTTTATGTAATTTTATTTTTCTAAAGCTACATAATTGTATTCTCTGACATTTTTAATAGAAAGCTAGCTTGTTTGCTTGTCTTCCTGTCAATAAAAACATAACTGACCAACTTTTCTTTGCCTAGCCCAGTGCGCCCTCATGTGGATTCTTAAAGCAGGTAAAGATTGCTTGGTAAAGATTGTTATTTTATTTAATCTCATGGATCCAAAAACGACCATCAAGATTGGAGCATGGAATGTGAGGACAATGTATCAGCTCTGAAAACAGCACAAAACATATTTTCACCAGATGGATAGCAGGGCCGTTTCTAGTGTTGCCTGGCAAGCATGTCAGCCCCGGGGCTATCAACTGGATATTATTGGCATTAGTGAATGCAGGTGGACTGGGTAAGGTAGGACCAAAACACAGGGTCATACCATCATTTACTCTGGCAGAGACGATGACCAACATACAGAAATAATTGCGATCATCATGAATAAGGATTGTGAAAAAAGCTTGATTGAGTGGGAGCCTATAAGCGAGAGAATAATCAGAACTCACTTCAATTCCACCTAAAACATAGATTTTTATTTTTTTACATAACTTAAACTTTTAAAACATCATAAAACTGGCCTTTGTTTAGAGTTCACTAACCTAATTAAAATTGTATGCACTCATTAAACCGACCATATGACGTCATCTGAAGTATCGCTAGCATAAGATAGTGTCACTGAAAGAACAGTAGTGGCTAAAACAACAGTCAAGGTGCAGATGCACTTGTCCATGCTACACTCCTGTTGGCTGGTGCGTGGTGTCGGGATGCCTTCCTCAATTTGTCGCGGATTAATTTGCATAAAGCTGGGCATCGGCCAGGTTTTTTGACGCGCAACATTTTCTCAAATGCAGCGCCACCTTCCCGGGATGCTTTGTGGGCGCGTTAAAGTCGCTTGACCCCACCCATAGGAATAGAGCGAGGTGCTACGAGACAGAAGTGTAACATGGACAAGTGGATCTGCACCTTCACGGTACAGATCTACTTGTCCGACACGACAAAATTTCAGAAATTAAGAAATGTCTAACAATGTGAAATGACACAGGGAAAAAGTATGTAACACGCTTACTGATATTCATAGTTGATTAATACTTTGAAAAAAGCTTTTGTTGGCAATGACAAATTCAAGACGCCTCCCGTCACATGCATTACTCTGGTGTGATTTTGACCCATTCTTCCATACAAACAGTCTTCAAATCTTGAAGGTTCCATGGGCCTCTTCTATGAATCTTGATCTTCAGTTCTTTCCATAGATTTTCAATGGGATTTAAGTCAGGTGATTGGCTGGGCCATTTATTTTCTTCCTTTGAAACCAATTGAGAGTTTCCTTGGCTGTGTGTTTGGGATCATTGTCTTACTGAAATGTCCACCCTCAATTCATCTTCATCATCCTGATACATTGCAGCAGATTGTTGTCAAGAATGTCTCAGTAGATTTGCCCATTTATCCTTCCTTTAATTATGTGAAGTTTGACAGTACCATTTGCTGAAAACAGGTCCACATCATGATGTTCCCACCTCCAAACTTCACTGTTGGTATGGTGTTTTAGGGTGATGTGCAGTGCCATTACTCCTCCAAACATGGTGTGTATTATGGCATCCAAACGGTTCAATTTAGCTCTCATCTGACCACACTATATTCTCCCAGTATTTCACTGGCTTTTCCAAATGTTGTGCAGCAAACTTTAAACGAGCTTCAACATACTTTTTTTTAGCAATGGAGTCTTGCGTGGTGAGCGTGCATACAGGCCATGGCGGTGGAGTGCATTACTTACTGTTTTCTTTGAGACAACAGTACCTGCTAATTGCAGGTCTTTTGAAGCTCTCACGAGTGGTGCTTGGCTCTTGGACCACTCTTCTGATTATTCTTTTTACTCCACTGTCCAATATCATCCAACTGCAGCCACAAATGGGCGAACTCGTGCTGGGGGGGTTCCCGTTTTTGCAAACTGGAATGCCCCGCAACACATATTCCATAGCGTTCTAATTAATTATATTACAACATTCACGGTTAGTGTTAGGCATGAGGTTGCTAACCAACGCAGTCTCACAATATTTTGTGATATAGTCACGCAATTTTAATCTGTTGATTCGAGTAACCACGGACACGGTTTTCTCTTTTTTTTTTCGTGTCTCTCAGGACGTTTCCAAATTAATGTATTTTAATTGGAAGTATCATGATGTAGCATTTCAGTAAAAGGTAATGTTAATATATTTTAGATGGGCTTAACAGCAAGGTTTCATTCAGAGTGGTTAAGGTTAGGGTAAGGACTTGGGTAAGGCTTATGGTTAATTTAATGACGGAAAGTAAAAATCTTATTTCACATGGGCTTAACAGCAAGGTTTCAGAGTGGTTGAGGATAGGGTTTGGGTAAGGCTTATGATTAATGTAATGATACAAAGTAAAAATTGCATGTCTGCATCACGCTGCAATCGAAAACAAAACACACAAGTTATTTTTGATAGCGCCTTTCAAGAACCCCAGGTCGCTTCGCAAAACAATGCAAACAGTTAACAGACAGAGAGACAAGCAGTCTGCTTATTATTAAAACAAGCAAGAAAGCAGATGGAGACAAAAATCAAAAGTGACACAACATAAGTAGTGGAGGGCAGAAAAATAGAATGTAAGATAATTATTTACTGAGCATAGTGAAAATATAAGATTTTTAAGTTGAGATTTGAAAGTCTGGATATTACACTGTACATGATGTGGTGTCAACTTATCACATAAAATGTTGATGCATTAACTATTAAAAATCCCCCCAAATAACTTAACCTGTATACATTTGTATGAAAGTCTGAGTAACTCGTGAGTTCACATGTTTTGGGAATTCCCTACTTAAGACCAAAATGATCAGGTAAAGGGAGTTCACATCTTAACGGTGACCATGATTGATATTTCCTTTACTCTTTCAAATTGTTTTATAGGTTACTGTTAAGATATTAACTCCCTTTACCTGAACAATTTGGTCTTAAGTAGGGACTTCCCAAAACTTGTGAACTCACGAGTTACTCAAAAAAGTACTTTTACTCAAATAAATGTCCACCTCTGCTGAAAGGGTATATTTGATAGCAAAACGTACTATATAGTATGCATAATATGCATATTGAGACGCAACCTAGTTTTACAAAATGTCCATGTTACTGTACTTGTAATACATTTTTTATAGCTTAATTTATTTATATTGGCTTTCCATAAAACAATTAATAATTGACTCAAGACATTTAATTTTTTAATTGTTTTATGAACAGATAACATCCTCTAAAACCAGTATTGCACTACATTAGGAGAAAATGTATGAAGAAAATGTGAAGGGACATCCCACGACTTTGT
This sequence comes from Umbra pygmaea, assembly GCA_016801145.1. NCBI lineage: Eukaryota > Metazoa > Chordata > Actinopteri > Esociformes > Umbridae > Umbra > Umbra pygmaea. The sequence continues at coordinate 6,209 of JACXGM010004323.1, read as the reverse complement.
GTAGTAATACATTAAATTCGGCATTGAAACACTTTTAGCAATATCCTGGTGTGATTCTCCATAGTATTTCAAGAAGTGAATTCCCTCTATATAGTAATGGCTTCTAACCACCCCATACCACCACCCCCAAAAAACAAAAATTACACTTCCAAACAAATGTGTGTACTTTATTCAAATACATATTAAAACATAATGTATCTGAACTTTTTCTGCCACTTGTATCCTAAAAAAATACTATTCTAGCATGTGGATAATAACCATGATGATGTGTCTATCGTCTCTGTTTACCATCCTTCTGTCTCACCTTGGTGCGGATGCGCAGGTGCGAGTAGGGGACAAACTCAGGATTGTCATGTTGGTGTTGCATCTTTAAATAGGCGTTGACCATGCACACCGCTACACCAGGAAGGGCCAGAACAAAGGACAATATCTTCCAGGTTTTAACTGTGGACATTAAGCCAGTTACAGTAGATCAGACTCCGATATTACTAAAAGTAATGTTCTGTCAGAAAATCAGCATTATCCAGTAAAATAATAATTAAACACTGATAATCCCATTATCAACCTTGAACCTTTGAATGTCTCAGGCACTGAAATTCAGAACATCAGGATTATGAACCTCAATTACAATAGACAACTAGCTACAAATCACATGGCAGGTCTACAGCAGAGCACAGGACTATCACCGTTTTACAAACATCTAATAATGTTATAACTTGGAAACTCAAAGGTGCAGACCATAGAAATAGAATGGATAGAAAGGCCATTGAACTGCTTGGCGTGATCATTCGATTAGTACACAACAAAATGGCGATTGTTATTAGTTTTCACGGTGACAACACGCAAATCAGTTTCATGCAGAAGTAGGACGCTAGATCTTTGCAATGGAATGTTACACATAAAAATGCCAGCCGCTCTGACCATTCTGCTACATTGAGTTGAATTGGAATGGCCTTTCTATCCATTCTATTTCTATGGTGCAGACTGATTTTAAAACAATATGGGAAGAATGAAGAACACACTGACCAGATCCTCCGTCATGTCCGGCCTGTGATGCAGCTGCAAATGCCCTGCGTGCCACCATCGATGTAGTCGATGCCATAACTCTGCATGTACAGAAAGGTTACTTTTACAAAAGCAGACAATTATGTTGTACTCATTAATCTATATAACTGTCAATCATTCATTTGACAGATTTTGTAGCAATTTGTTTCACTTTTTACTGTACAAATTTTCATAGAATATATTTTAGACATGATGTGAAAAGATTTTTCTTTTGCTTTTTTATTTCAAACCCATTTTCTCTTCCTCCTTAAATATTAACTTCTTATATTTATTTCAAAACCTTTCCTCTACCTTAGCGTGTTCCTAACACCTTTCAGTCTTTTCAGCACCAATCTTTCACCTCCTTTCCTGCCTAACATTATAAATTACAGACAGAAATAGTTGTTGCACCATAAACCCCATAAACCTGTCTCTTTGCACTATTCCTTTATTACTTCATTTTTTTCATAGGAGACATTTAGATTCCATTCTAATCTCCGTGCTTGCATTTTGTTTTTATCCCTACTTTGGCGTTTTGATAATCAATATATTATTTGTATCAATTCACTTTTTTTAGGCAGAAATGAATGGAGAAGAGACAATTTCAAGTTCTACCTGAAATGTATCCTTTGCTTTGCTGTGGGGAAGCACATTGCAATGCTCAGAATTGTAGACTTGCAAAATGCACATTATTAAAATGTTGCCATTTTAGATGTTAGCCCCCAAAATAAGTAATTTTTAAATAAATCAGGTTGACACCCTTAGCTCTAGCTTATTCAAAGGAACATAGTTTATAGACGGAAGTGGTTGGATCTTGGATGCTGATTGGTTGTACTGTATTTTACGTCGTAATCTATTGGCTGTCACACCCACACCTCTGCCTCCATAACAATTGCCTCAGACTGCGTTCATTCGACACAGGCGAAAATCCGTCTAATTTTTGTCGCCAACTTCACCAAAAAAAGCTGATCCACTCCTTCGCTTTCCACTGGTGCTCGCATCGCCAATCATTCTCTGCTCCCGCTTCGCTACCCTCAATTTAAAGCCAACACTCACGCTCAAGTTGCTTTTGGAATTGTTATTGTATTTTTTACTCACATATGTGTTTGCAGTCTCTTTTTAGCTAATGTGTTGTGCTTGTCTGACACAGAAATGTTACTTTCACGTTAAAATGCAATCGCCCCTGGCTGTTTTAATGCAGCATGACACGGTACGGACTGTGCAAAAGTACTGTATACGAGGCAAAAAAACGCATCAATGTTATCATGTACAGTTCGATATAAATCAATCGTCTGTTAGAACATGATATCAATGAAACAGAGTAATCAAATTATTTGAATGGTGATCAAAATAAACTTTGCATCATATATATAACCCCGATTGAATAGAAATAACGGACCGCGTGCAATATTGCGTCGATCCGAACACCTGTGTGACAGTTGTCGTGTACATATTGACCTAGCATGCCGATTACTTATATAAAGGAAACACGATCCATGAGAATGGCATAAAATATACAGTATGTTCCCGGACCGTACCAGACACACACATTAATAATAAACACACACACGCAGACTTACACGCACACGCACACCTGCAGGTGGCAAAAGTAAAAGCAGGCTGGGTTTACCCATTTTGGGAAGTCCCTAAATAAAACCCAGATGAACAGGTAATGGGAGTTTATTACTAACTATTCACGACAATTAATCACAATATTATCATACTAATTTCATAGATCACTGATTATATATGAACTCTATCGTGATTTTGGTCTCAATTAGGAACTTCCCAAAATTTGTGAACTCAGCTGTGCCCAGAAAAGTATTTCTATATAGGCTATATATATATATATATATATATATATATATATATATATATATATATATATATATATATATATATATATATATATATATATATATATATATATTTGATCGACACTCGTTTTCAAGTTAAGTCAATTATGTAATTTATTATGTGATTTAAATCATATAAACAATAACATAGATGAGCTATGCCATAGGCCTGTTCATAGTAAAATAGGAAGCTTTTGAAAGGCTAACATTTACAAATGACATAACATTTAATCTTACTCACTTTTATCTAAACAGTTGAACTCACCTTTTATTGTGTTGGTCTTGATTTTGTACCTTTAACTTTATTTTTCTGAATCTTTTTGTCTGTTTGTCCTTCAGCCTGTCCTAGATTAAACTCAACGGTAAGACTCCTCCCAAAAGCAACCTGTCAATCTGCCAAGACACAGAGCTAAGTTTATATTCGGTGTAGTAGGCAATAGGCGGGCAGAGCTTTGCAGAGTGGTAGAGTGAGAGAAAATGGCTGTTGATATTTAGCAAAGCATAGAAATCTGCTCTGGCTGTATTGGGTGGAGATTATAATAGTACATGACCTTTTAAGGCCACATTGTTTATAAAATGATTTACACATTCAGAGGACCAGCGGGTCAATAAATACACATTTATAGAAATCTGAGGAAGCATATCTTACATCTACAGTACCTGAAAATAGTTGTAATTGCTAACACTTTTATAGAGGTTGTGGCCACAATACTAAGATTGTGGGTAAAATTTGTTTAAGAACGAAGTCCCTTGTAAAAAATAAATGTGGTTCCCCCTGAGCATGCTGAACGTAGACTGTGGTGGTCAGTTTAGTTCTAAGAAAGACTGCCTGGGACTGTTGCACCACCTAGACAGCTCTTTCATAGTTTGAATGGACAGTTTTATGGTGTGTCTTTATCTGCTAATAGTACATTTTAAGGTACATTTAAAAAAGCATAGATATTAATGAATGTCTCTAATGTCAAACTGACAAATTCAGTTTTTTTAACATGAGTACAGTATTATTACTGACCACTAGATGGGGCATTGCTCTACAAGAGGAGATCTCTAAATTACAAGATTTTAATTCTCCCATTTAATGTTTCTCTACCTTGCAAATCCTACTGCACCATCATTTCTGATGTAACATTAACATGGTTGGCTCTCTTTCATAAACACTTATTACACTGTTACAGTGTACTATAGTTCCCTAGACAGTCCTGAGTTTGTAAGTGTTCCCTGTGTACCTTGTGTCTTTCCTGTGTCTGTGTGTTTGCCAGACTGTCCTTTAATAAGTGTAAAGCCTTTATTTTCATTGTATTTGTTGAGCGTTTACCATCCGTCTGAGTAGCTTCCAGCTCCAATCCAAACAGCAAGAAGTGCCAGTCTTGAAGTCAGCCTGTTCGGGGTGAAGGTTAGCCAGCCATGTGAGCAAGCAGTCTGGTCGTCTGGCCCCGTGTTATTGTGGGCACAAACTGTGTTACTGTGTGTGTGTGTGTGTTGCCACTCACTGAATCAAACACACTCACACTCACTAAACCTGGAACACACACTGCGTCCTGGAGAAACATCCAGACTCAACACTGTTCAAATGTATACACACGCAAAACTTGCGCTTAACTGTTTGCCAAGATAAAGACTGACATGGCGTAAGCATTCAACAGTGCTGAAAATAATTGCCCCACTGAAAAAAGGCCAAATCAGGCCATCAACTGCCCCAATCAAGTCTCTTCAAATTGCCACCATACTAGAAAAGCAGAACTCACATAATTCATTGATAAAAAAAAGTTTTCTCCTCTATCTCATAATATCCAATTTATGATTTATTTTAACAGTTAATGCATATGGAATAGAGGAGTCAAATGCAGGTTATCGTTCTGTATGTTTAAGTTGACTCTACACATTTCTAATTGATCCTAATGCACAACAGGTGCATCGGGTTAATAAGGAGGGTGGAGAGGCCAGTGACGCACCGACAGGGGCAGCCCCAGGATTGGGACACATGACAGTACATGAGTGATCAAAATGGTAAAGGAAATAGTTGCTGGTACTTCAGTCTTGTATCTATCTATCTCTACAGTCATTCAGTAGTGTAATGATGGGGCTCAGGCAGAATGTAAAATTCTAATACGTAATTTAATATGGTACAAGAGGTTAAACAGCAATAATCCAGCAGTATACAATGATTCCTGAATTGTGTAAACTTCAGACAAAGCAGTCAGGAGCAAGGCTAATATCCGTAGTCAGGCAGGCAGAGGTCAAAAACAGGAATTCAGGTAATCAGACAGGCTGGGGCTTAGCAGGAACTCCGATACTCAGGCAGGGAAATGGCTGGAACACGGTTCTCAAAACAGCCAGGGTTCGGTACACAAGGAAGGCTTCTCAGACAAAACAGTTTGGCAACTGGCAAGACAGGAGATCAGGTGAAAGTACAAGAGGGCAAATCAAAAACTAACAGACAGAAGGCTAGGTCAGACCAGGAATAACAATCAGGAGCCTAACACTCAGTTAAAACTTACAACACCTCACACTGAGAGAATGTGAAGTGGTGGCTTTTATACAGACCAAAGGGAAGCAGGTGTTCAATATTCAGGTGAATGAGACCGGCTATGGGGGTGCGTTCGTGGCTGTGTGGAACTTGACGGTTACTGGTTACTGGTGGAGGAGGATGTGTTCAGGTGAGATGTGTAAGCAGATGACAGAGTGGAGGATGTCACAAGTAGCTACTGAGCCAGCATAGATTAATCAATGCAGGAGCTCTATATGGCTTGATATCACTGTCTAAGCCATTAAGTAAGGTACTTACTTTCAAGCCTTGATTTATAAATATTAGTGCTATATTGATTCTGAAGATGAGCTGATTATTAAATCAAGTTTGCTAGATAACTAAGTACTAACTTATTGGTTAGTACTGTTTTCATTTGATAATTATGTACATACAGGAGTTGTTTATTATCACATAGCTTAATGTACATCCACACTGGTGCATTTCAGCATTTTGATATAGGCAAGGCAAGGCAAGTTTATTTATATAGCACATTTCATACACAATGGCAATTCAATGTGCTTTACATAAACAGGAAAACGCAAACATTTTAAAACAGATAAAATTAAAGCATTTAAAATAAAAATGAAAAACAGTTAGAAAAATAGTACAGTTTAAGAAATAAAAGAGATTGAACGAACATATAAAATATAGTGCAATCAGTTAGGACTTAGCACAGAGTTCATTCAGTAAAAGCGTAGCTAAACAGATGTGTTTTGAGTCTGGATTTAAAGGTGACTACTGTTGGAGCACATCTGATTTCCTCTGGGAGCTGGTTCCAGCTG
>JACXGM010004322.1:11696-38634 GCA_016801145.1 Umbra pygmaea | reverse complement strand
TGTTCCACGCCACGGTAAGAGCGTGTGAAGTGATATATATATTTCCGTTGTGCTGTTCACATCTCGTGTCACCTGCAACAACTCATTTATGTCATGTTCCCTGGATAATCTACGATTAAACCTTCAAGTCTGTAAGATACCTCCGCCTGTGGTCTCTCTCTCTCTCTCACCATTCCATCCACACGCCAGATCGTGACAAATTGTAACAAAATGCAATTTTATTGTGTGTAAAGAAACAATAAAAGTATGTGACAGCATAATAATTTAACATGTTTTAATAACGTTTTATTACAAACAGTAACAATATGTTGTACACACAATTTGATTTAAAATATTGTCAGTGTCTCATATGAAAACACAATTACATTTGTAAAAACATTCACTAGATTCATTTTTATACAACAATAGACTAATTTTAGCAACACATGCACAAGGACACACTACCTATCTATGCAATGAATTAACAATGACTATTGTAATGAATTACGAGCGCTATTATTTTGATAATATTTTTGGCTCTGCATGTAGGCTACAACTTTTATCGTCTAAATGCCATATTAACGTTAGACCAGCCTCCCCAGGTCCTAGTGCCCACCAAACGATGAGTATAGTGAATTGTCAAAAAAATGACAGAGAAAACAAATTGATTTAAATTAAAAGGTCTAAGGGGGTTGAAATCCGCTTAGCACAAATTTGACATTTTGGCCTCTGAACGGGTCATATTTTATATTATAGATTTACATTCAAATTAATCTTGGCTAAAACATAAAAAAATGTAATCCAACATTCTGAGACATTGATTTTCATGTATTACTGTATGTCACATTATATCTCCAAAAATACAAAAATGTATATAATTCTTTGTTTGTTATGGGTAAATGCATGTAAACCATGAAGAATAAGGCTGTAACATCCATATTGGCATGCCATCCCAGGGCTCCTGAACCAGTGTGACAATATTTGGGGGGGGAATACAAACAGGTCAATATCAAAATGTTATACATATTTCCCCCATCAAAAACTGAAGATTTTTCTGCAGGATGATGTCCTACTGTACCTCATTGCAGATTTGTTATTTTTTTTCACTTCCTGCTTCCAGTCTGTAATGTTATTAGTAAAAAGTCGCTGAAAAACTACCAATTTTCAGATGTGATATCTCTGGCTCTGATGTATCCACATACACACTCTACCACTCATTATTTGCAACAGAATCTCCTCTTTCCTACGATACCAAGCATTAGCATATCATGTACAGGTCAAGAGATTAACACTCTCAAGGATCAATCAACTTAGAAATGTACATTTATTTTGGGAGGGAGCTAAAAAACAATTTAAAATAGCTAAAAATATTATACTGTGCAATTATTGACTACATTTTGACAGAGTTAATTGTAAAATTGGGAGAGGTTTTTTGAAATGTAACATTTAATAGAAGTCTTAGTGATCGAAACATTCGGTCCATTCAAATCGTTTGAAAAATAGAAACATTTCCAGACCATTGTCAATTGGTATTTTTTACATACATTTCAGAGTTTAGCCATATGTCATACATTTCAAAGTTCAAATTCATAAGCAGTGTCACTACAGGCCCCAGAATCGTTTGGTGTATAAAAAACTATGCAATTTCCTGGGGATAACGTATTGGATGATATTAGCATAGTATAATTTCTTAGTTTGTAAGCTTTTTAAAAATGTATACCCCTTACATAAGACATTATTTCATAATTCAGACATTCTCTGGAATTACATTCCCAAGGAATTATTTAGAAAACATGAATTACGTTATCTGCCAACAAATATGTTTCAAGTACACGTTTTACTGTTAGGCTATATTGGTCTGTCACATTTTTAATTGCTTAAATTGCTCTATTTTTTTGCGCCATCTTCATGCCATCATGAAACATTTCATATATTCCATAGCGATTCCAATTAGATTCAGACAATTATGGTTAAGTTTAGGCATGCATACTACAAAATAGTTCCCTGCAAATGTACATCATATGATTTAGGGCTGGAAATGAGGGAATGAGGTACTACATAGAAACACATTTTTTGTGTGTATGGAGAATGTGTGGAGATCATCAGTGCTCTTTGGTAAGAAGTTTTGTTTTAGAGGATTTTTTCATCCACATACTCTAATTGCTCCAAAAAAAACCTTACAAGCCAAGTAAAACTGTCTTGAGGCAGTCCGTGCCCACCAAAAACCACACTGCCAGGAAATTCCCACATGACAAGCTTAGATAGGACCAGTTGTACTTTTAAAATGGATAATAAACCATCTTGTTCCAAGAGCACTTGTATGAGCTTTGAAAGGAAAATATTACCATCTCTCCACTTACTGACTTTGTGTAGAGGACTTCTTAGCCGACTGTTAAAGACATTTATCTCTCAGGTGCCAAACCTATTGGTTTTAATCATGGAGGTCATCCTGCTCAGATACTTGACAGTTAGTCCTGGCTCAACATGTGACTGATACCCGCAAACCAAGGAATCTTTGGATGAGAAGGCTTCCTTGGAGTCTATGGAGCTAGTTAGGCTGCCTGTGAGACTTTAAATTGAAAAAGTGTGATAGATACCAACACTGAGACAAATGGTCAGCTTATAGACATTGGAATGCCTCTGCAACAACACTTATTGTCAACTAAATGTTTCATAATACACTCATGATATGCATGTAAAGTCAGCTAGACTCCAAACTCAAACGCTGAGCATAAAATCATGACTTCACAGTTTTCTCATACTCACATTAGTTATTTTGAGGGAACACACACCTGGCAAGCCAAGTGTCCCAATAACTTTGTATAAAATATGTATTAAAATGTTTTGACTAAATAGTGATACCTACAGTATATTGTACCAAATAGCCCTCTAATAAAAAGGTATCATACTTACTTGAATCTCATAGCAAATGCTTGATTTCATATCCAAAACTCGATAACTATAGGATGAAAACATGCTCAACGGTCCCAATGTGGAAGGCACTGTGATTACATGCTAGCAATACGTGGTAAAATATACCACCCACCAGAAGGCTAGAGAAAAGCTTACCGTCAGCAGACAAAACTAAGGTTATCCTATTAATTCGTGACTACATGAATAAAACTATTTATGTCAGGCAGTGTAATTATATTACTCATGCCACACCACTGTGTGTTTGAGGCATGATGAGCTGTTATCTTCGGTGAAGATATAATTCTAAACCCTGACAACCTAGGCAAATTAAACCATGCTACCCTTTCAGAAAGATACACACTGCCGGCCACTCTCACAGAAGGAAATATTAATCGCTGAAGGCCTCAGAACAATTTAACTAACAGGAAAAATTAGAACTATGATTAAGCCAACCCCCTGAGCTATTTATGTACAACTAACGTTATTAAACGATGGCAGAGACGAAGCACATTGACTACAGGCTGGTTTCATGAAAACCTATGAGGCATTGTACTGGCATATAAACTCATTAACTTTCAGGAATCCAGCATTTCAATGGCATTCAATCTATTGTAATGTTCACAAGCAGCAGAGTACCTGAGAGATAGCAAAGGCATTGAAGCAGCACCAATGTAATATAAATTTGACAAGAGTCTGTTGCCAAAAGAGAAGATCTGAAAATAAATCGTATATCTCAACATTGCTTTCCCACAATTAGAAAGTGGCCCATAGTGGAATTTTAGATTAGTAATGATATGAAATTACATCAAGTGGCCTTAGTTCAGGCAATGGAAAAGCACTTTTAACAATCCTATCCATTGTTAAATGCTTCAACCACATGCTGAACATGTCAATGTTACTGCATCCTTGAAAACAAACAGAAGACAGAAATCTCTGACTTATGAAATTAGTGCAACAAGACAACTGGGACATAATACCAGCAAAATTCAGGCATCATCCTAAAAATCTGACTTTCAGACCACAAACGATACCTCCAGAAACGAACACCGACATACGGGTCATGCATGAAAGATTTATGCACATTGGTCACATCCAATTAAATGGTTGTGTGCCGATTCAAATTAAACAGTGTATCAATTCCCATTCAAACACTATTCATTTTTGTAGCCTGGTTGTTTGAATGCATAATGCACTTTTCTGTCAGTGAACTAATTGGAAAACTTCGTCAAACAAAAACATCTACACTGATATTGACATACTGGCTTCAGATGAAACATTTACTAAAGGAAAATGTACATGCGAAAAATGCGTAAAGGAGAACTGTCAGCACACAAGTTCCAACTGACATTTGTCTTTCACATTTACATGAAATGAAAAGGTTCAGCAAACATTTAGTTCTAACTGCCTTATCTTAACTTACTGTCTTAGAGATTCAACCTAGCAACCATTGCTTAATGACAGTGTAGGATGTAACACATTTTTTAAACCTCCCACTTTGGGCTGGATGTCACGTATCCACCTACTCCTCCCCTCCAGAAATGAAAGTCGCCAGTCTACAAACTACCGTTCCTAACGCACCACCCCCGCAGCCTAGGGTGGCACATATCCAACACACCCTAATTTTCCCCTGTGCACCTGCTCTTCCTCGCCTCCTCACCACCTCTACATATACCCTAGGCTGCTTCTAGATTGTTGCGCTCTATTATACTTCATAGCATGTGTTTGTTCTCATTCTCGTCTTGGATTGTGAAGACTTTATTAAATCTTATACTTTATCCTTGCTCGGCGATTGCTTCCAGCCTCACTTCGTTCACTGGCACGTTACATTGGATGTGTAATGGTGCATAAAAAGCTCTGGAAAATTTTAAGAGACCACTGCAAAATAATCAGTCTCTCTGGTTTCCTATTTATAGGTAGAGTTGAAGTTGGAGGTTTACATTCACTGAGGTTGAAGTCATTAAAACTAATTCGTCAACCGCTTCACAGATGTCATGTTAAAATGTAATTGTTCCAACAAATGTTTACAGACGGATTATTCTACTTATTCACTATATTACAATTCCAGTGGGTGTGAATTGCACCTTCACGTTTCTTTGCTCGGATTCATGCGAGAATATTCCACACACACCATACATTAAAAATTATATTAAAATGTTCACAGTTGAGGTTAGGGTTAAGGTTAAACTTGAGGTTACAATGGTAAAGGCTACAAATAAATGTTAGGGTTAACATTACATAAGAAAAAGACAATCACCTGTCTATAGAAACATGTGCAGAACTTCTGCATCGTGCTGAATCTGAGAACAAAACACACACAAATTGTCCATCTGGATTTGAACTCACAAAAAAAAATACTGAGTATTTCATCAAAATGCTTGTGACCATTTGAAAAGCAAATTGCACAAATCTAGGTCACCATAGCCAAACATTTCTTTAAATAGTCAGTCAATACATTGCTATTTCTAATGAATATAACATTGCACACCGTTTTGATTTACTGAATGCAGACCTGGTTAGATTGTGCACAGAAAATATTTTGCGAATCACTCAAAGTGAAGGTCTCAGAGGATATACACTCACCTAAAGGATTATTAGGAACACCATACTAATACTGTGTTTGACCCCCTTTCACCTTCAGAACTGCCTTAATTCTACGTGTCATTGATTCAACAAGGTGCTGAAAGCATTCTTTAGAAATGTTGGCCCATATTGTAGCTTCATTCCACCACATCCCAATGATGTTCTATTGGGTTGAGATCTGGTGACTGTGGGGGCCATTTTAGTACAGTGAACTCATTGTCATGTTCAAGAAACAATTTGAAATGATTCGAGCTTTGTGACATGGTGCATTATCCTGCTGGAAGTAGCCGTCAGAGGATGGGTACATGGTGGCCATAAAGGGATGGACATGGTCAAAAACAATACTCAGGTAGGCCGTGGCATTTAAATAATGCCCAATTGGCACTAAGGGGCCTAAAGTGTGCCAAGAAAACATCCCCCAAACCATTACACCACCACCACCAGCCTGCACATTGGTAACAAGGCATGATGGATCCATGTTCTCATTCTGTTTACGCCAAATTCTGACTCTACCATCTGAATGTCTCAACAGAAATTGAGACTCATCAGACCAGGCAACATTTTTCCAGTCTTCAACTGTCCAATTTTGGTAAGTCATGCAAATTGTCATGCAAAACGAAGTTTTCCAATCATGCAAATTGTAGCCTCTTTTTCCTATTTGTAGTGGAGATGAGTGGTACCCAGTGCAGTCTTCTGCTGTTGTAGCCCATCAACCTCAAGGTTGTGCTTGTTGTGGCTTCACAAATGCTTTGCCTCATACCTCGGTTGTAACGAGTGGTTATTTCAGTCAAAGTTGCTCTTCTATCAGCTTGAAGCAGTCGGCCCATTCTCCTCTGACCTCCAGCATCAACAAGGCATTTTCGCCCACAGGACTGCCGCATCCTGGATGTTTTTCCCTTTTCACACCATTCTTTGTAAACGCTAGAAATGGTTGTGCGTGAAAATCCCAGTAACTGAGCAGATTGTGAAATACTCAGACCGGCCCGTCTGGCACCAACAACAATGCCACGCTCAAAATTGCTTAAATCACCTTTCTTTCCCATTCTGACATTCAGTTTGGAGTTCAGGAGATTGTCTTGGCCAGGACCACACCCCTAAATGCATTGAAGCAACTGCCATGTGATTGGATGAGTAGATAATTGCATTAATGAGAAGTTGACCGGGTGTTCCTAATAATCCTTTAGGTGAGTGTAAAATAGGAGCTATAAACTTTCCAAATATAAGAGGTTTTCATTGTACATCAGTTCAATTAATTTCTCTGACTTTAAAATATTTAATACGCAGCATTCTTTTTTCCCCATTTTTCTCCCCTCCCAATTCCAACTGACCCTGCTTTGTCAGCAGCTCCGAAACTTCTTTGACAGATGCTGGATGGCGAGTGGTTTACCATAACATGGATCATCCAACCACATGTCGCTAAAACGGCAATTGTTTTTGTACTGCTCATCTAGCATGGAGGCCTTTAGTCAGATCATGTACAGGATGATTACGCTCACCAGTGCTCGATTTGCAAACAAGGAGTTGCTGGAGAGCGACGTGGCAAGCTCGATGATTCAATTTTTCTAAGCCAAATCCCAGGGCAGCATTATGCCAATCTGCGCTGCCTCGTTCTGGAGGTCCTGAGAAAACCAGTGAACCCATAGTCAGGCTCAAACCACTGACTATCAGGACGTAGACTGTCCTGCAATGCAGCGACAAAATTACATTTTAGTGGATACAATGCTCTCTGAGGTGAACCTGTTGGGCCAATCAATGTTCATGTAAAAGCTTTTCACCAGAGACAAACTTTGTTAACTTCATAGGTTAATGTTTACAGACAGATTATTCCAATTATAATTTACTATAATTTACTACACAATTTATTACATACACCAAGTTTACTGTGCTGTTAAACAGTTTGGAAAAAAAAATTGGAAGATTCTGCGTATCCTGGACCATGTAGGCCCAGGATTTATTAATTTGGCCCTGCATAGCTTTACAAATATTGGCCTAATAATGCTCAGTATTGTTTAGGTACAGTACATGTAGAGATCCCATCAACACCACTCAGAATGTCCACATTGATGGGAATTTGAAATTCATGTGAAATCCATTTCAATAAATCTGAATTCATCTACATACACTTCATATCTCTGACACACAATCTGATGGCTTAATTGCGGTCGGGCATGTGTGTGAAAATTGGCCCGTCTTAATGCTGCCTCAAGGCCAATCTTCACACAGACACTTGATGAACCGAGAGTAAATGTCGAACCCCAATCTGCTACTTAATCACACTGTTAAAACAGACTACAACCAGAGACCCATACATACAGTATCAGATGACTCCTATTGTTCCTCCCAATATTAATCTGCCGTTTCTACCCATGTCTTTCCTCTTGTTACTCTCTTCCTCTCATCATAATGTACATGAAAAACACAGCTGCCCAAATCTCCCTGAGGCTTCATCTCTGTCTCTTCTATTTCCTGGCCACCCCAGTTTGCACCAACAAAGAACACGCATTGTTTGTTTACCTCTGAATCTACTTCATGCATGATAGAAAAGCACTACAACTGGCAACCTATGAACTATTTGTGTTTGCACATTTGGAACAAATAGACAATATATTTATGGTCTAAAACCAGCTATATATGAGGTTTTAAATATAGGTTGATTTCACATTTAATTCAATGCCAAAATACAGTACATTATATCTGATTGCTTGTTAGTACATTTAATTAAGGGCAGCATGTTATTTGTGGAAGTTTATTAAAATCATGTTGTTAAAATGCTGTCAATTCCAATTTAACACAATATGGATGTAATTTTGTGGATGTAATTTTGTGGATGTAATTTTGTGAATGTAATTTTGTGAATGTAATTTGTGGATGTTATCATTCAGAAGAATTTACTGGTGCAAGTAGGATTAACTGTCTTGTTCAAAACCAGAATTACAGATTAATCCAATTACTGGTCAGATGGTCTCACCCCTAGGCTAATCTGAACTAAACCTTGTCACTCAAGAATCTAATATTTATCTTAGATTAATAAAAGGATGGTTTATAGGGATTAAGCTGTGTTCACCTCCAGCTAGCTCTGAGTTATTGCTAGTTTCATTTCAAAGACAGGCAGCCTCCTACAATGTACTCTAGAAATATGCTTGCATACATGTTTGCACTTAGGGGCGATTCTAGGATCAGATGCTTAGGGGGGCTCAGCCACTAAATCACTAATTTCACTGGATAACAATTTATATATTTATTTAACATTATGGTAATTATTGAATAAATGAAAAAACTAAGAAAGTTACTTTCTTCATGAACTACCAGCATAAAGTGTAAACAATAAATGCATTGGGTCACCTCAAGCCAAATCCCAACCCAACTTACTCTAAGGTTCAATGTCACTCAACCCTTCTCTACCCTTGTGCCTTAAAATATCTCTGCAGGATCCACGTGGCATAGTCGGCAAAAATGTGATTGCAGGACAGTCTACGTCACAATAGTCATGGGTTCAAGTCTGACCATGAGTTCTCTGACTTTTCCCAGGCCTACTGCACGAGACAGCGTGAAATTTGGGTTGGATAAATCAGATGATCTATCCCACCACGTCGTTCTCCAGCGACTTCTTGTGTTCAGATCTAAAGGCTTTTGTGTTGGGTGAATGGCACGCAAATAATTGGCGGCTCGGGCGACATGTGGTTGGAGGAACCTTGTGCACGCCCCTCGTCAGGCTTGATCTGTACAAGGCGTTGTGGTGATGCTCTGCAGATCATTCATTCTACTTTGGGTGAAGTAAGCTGGGTCGCCTCACCTTAAGGGGGGCAAATCTACCTATCACTTTCTGGTGTTTGACTCTTGACTTACATCACAAGCAGGTGCTAGAGTCTGCTTTCCCCCTTGGTCATCCTGAGGCACGTATGGAGCTGACACAAAGCACTAAAACACCGTCACAGCTATAGCTGCTATTTGGTATAGTAAAGGCAACCTGAATGATAGCTTTAAGTGAAGGGAACGTCTATGTCAAAGTCTAGTAGGTTGCAGAGGCTCTACCTGTGTTTCACCCTTTTCAATTGAAACAGGTCCCGCCCTCCAACAGACCAGCACAATCCCATTAATTTTCCCCGTAGGAGTTTGATTTTCAGCCATAATGTCTAAACCATCCAAGGTAGATTGACCACGAGCTAGGATGTGAAACGAAGGTTTCTGCTCCTATAAAAGCCACAAGGTATGAAATCAACCTTACTTGCGATCTTCTGGAGAAATACTACACTAACCACAATTCTAAGCAAAACACTGACGGCTCTGATTGGTCGAACTTGCGGATACCATGGTGACGTTTACCGCCCCCACGAACGGCTTCAGCGATCTGGAGCAGCCGCGGTCGGTGGATCTTAATTGGGGAGGACGGGCTCGTATTACGCTCAGAACCGGAGTGAATGGAATGTGTGCAAATCAAAAAAACAATTGGTTTTGTTCGTTGCGCACCATTCCATTAACTCCGGTTCCGAGCGTAATACGAGCCCGTCCTCCCCAATTAAGATCCACCGACCGCGGCTGATCTGGAGTATAATATTGGTAGTTTATGTGTTTATACCTTTGCTTAATAGTTATTGAAACGGGCCCCCAGATGCTTAAGGCTGCTGCTGGTAGGTCGTACACATCCTTGAACAGCACCAGCTTTTCTCTTGTGCATTTTTGGTAACCATCACTTTCTCGGTCTTAAGGTCAAAATGGTAATGCAGTCGCTCTGACAAATATGGCTCAGACAAGAAGGGGACTGAGGTTGGACTACAAGCCTGAATTCCATTAAGCATTCACACCAGAAATCAATTTCAGAGATCATTCTGTCCATAAATGTACATAACAATGTCCTTTTGAGTTCTTCTGACTACCTGTCCACTTTCTCACCTGGTTCTTGCTCTCTGTCTCTCTGTCTGTCTGTCTCTGTCTCTCTGTCTGTCTCTCTCTGTCTCTCTCTCTCTGTCTCTCTCTCTCTGTGTGTGCCAACTCCATCCAGCTCAATCTGCTTCTCTTCCTCTGTATGCTGTCAACCAAAAGTCAAACATAACCAAATAGAGTATAATCTGTAAAAATGTATACATTTCAATGTATAACATCATTCTAATAGAATATTGGGTTGCTGTGGGCAATGCAGACAGGTAACATAATGTTGACCATACTCTCTCACCTGAACCTGGCTCTTTAAAAAAACTAAAACATATATCCATCTATGGAAAAACAAACATTTCCAATGAGTGAGGGTTTGTTCCCATGCATCAATTCACTGTCCATACATGTACTGTCAATATTTTACTAAGCCCAATTCTATCAGTACAATAAACATTTTAACTACTTCAAATAAACTAATAAGTGCATCAGCTTGTTAGCTGGAAAGAGTGCTAACTAATTTTAATTAGTGGATAATATCTGAGCTAACTGGTATAAATAGATGGTTATTTTACAGCTTAACAGGCTCTTTGTTGAGATGATGGTTTCAGGAGTCAGGCTGTGGTTGACAATAGAATGCTTTAATAAAGTAACATCTTGCATGTACATCTCAGTACAAGGCATTCAAGACAGGTTTGGAAGAAGCCTCAAATAACAATTGGAACTGGTTTATATAGCCTTAGTGTTTTTGTTCACATCCCTTCTAGAAGAAGACCCTTATCTCCTCAGACCTGTGACTGTCTCACATGAGCATCAACAGGTCACATTAACTTATGTCTAGCATCTCATCAAATGGCCTTGCTACTTGTTTTTCTCAAATTACTCAGTAACTCTTATCTGTCTAGTATCCTGTCAGTCATATGTCCTATTAGTCTGAATGGCATCCAGTAAGTATTAGATATGTGATGGAATTACAGTCTAATATACAATAGATCATATAGTTATAAGCAGTCAAATAACAGATCATGTAGCTATAAGTCATAAGCTGTTGTAATAAGTCATAAGCTGTCTGATGTTAAAATATAAGAACAGTACTTTGATGGGCCTTCTGTCTTACTCACTCACTTGGCCTTGAATCTGTCTCCCTGTCTGCACTCAGACAGGCTAACAGGCCTTAGAATCCTCCAACTGGTCCTAAACCTAAGGTGCATAAGACTCTCATTTAGTAATACCATTCTAAACTGTTTAAACTGTATTTAAACATGATTATATAGAATATCCTTCTCAACACTAGCAATCAATGTCATAAACATACACTATTAAAACTATGATGGAACTATAACCAGACATTAATAATGACCAATTTGTTCTCTGTCAGAACATTCAGCAATTTTTGTTGCTTATGTTTTAATTAGTGTTCTTAATCTGCACCATGAAATTAACTACCTACTTCTTCTTCTTTGTTTTTACTGGCTGGCTACCAATGTTATACTGCATGGTGACAGGATATTAAACCTGTTTGAAGCCCTTTAACCTGTAATTGTTTCATCTCTGTCACTAAAAAACTAGTTCACAAACTTTAATGTAACAGCACTATTAGTTTTTCTGAAAAAAAAAAATAATAATAATGTTTTATTTTTATTATTATATTTTTGGAGTGCTGAGATAAAATTTAGGTGTGCTTGAGCACCTCTAAAAATAGTCTAAAATTTCCACTGTTTGCACTAACACCAATACTGGTTTGGTATAAAGAAAATAGGTTGTGTACAGTATGTATCTACTGTGCCTACAGTAACTGTGTATAGTGTGTTAGTGTTTGTTGGATTGTGAGTTTGTGTGATCAGATGCACATCTCTTCACCCCAGCTAGCATTGAGCATGTGGCCAGCCAGTGGCCCTCCAGAGAGATACTGCACTCAGCTGCTTTTCCCTTAGGCGTCACTTGCAGGCCCCTTGATCACAAGGCTGCAATTCTCCAGATGCTCACGGGTCATTTGCATGACACAGCTCAGCTGACCTTTGACCCCTCCACTCCAGACCAGCACTACAGCCGCCAGACAGAGGTATGTCAAGGAAGTTATTTTATATACATAGTACACTCTTTTAAAAAAATATCCAAAAAGGGTACTTCAGCTGTCCCGTATTCATAGAATGTTGCTGTTTTTTCTACCTTTTCATTTAACATATGCACTGTTTCTCCTCTGAAACACTTCTCCTATGGGGACAACATTTTCTGAGAGTGTACATATATTTGTATTTTTGGATATGCTGTATTTAGGAATGAAAATACTACAGTGAATACATTTCATAATTTAATTTAATCTTGGCAAAATATATAACATGGTGCAATTCCTGAGGATTCTTCCAGGTAACGTTGAAAAACATCTAGAATTTTGAATTTAATAAAGCTAAACGTGCAAAGTCTATTTTCTGTAAAATGATATTCAGTGTAATTATGCAAATATAATCCTCTGCCCCACAGAATGAAAATAAAACAATGCATCAGTAAACATTTTGTCCCCCACTTTCGCTATTTATCATCTCTGAAATGTATGTAGATTTTCTTGAATTATACAGAGTTGTTTTGTCGATTTGAAATAAACTACAGAGTTGTTTTAAATGAGTAAGCACATTTCCAAAATATGAAACATCTTTAGTTATCTGTGTATACAGTACTAATCAACCTAATTATAAAAATGCTGGTTGTCAAGTGTAAGACACTATGTAATACATAGTAGAGAAATCACAGAAACAAATAAAGCATGAACAGACAGAGACCATTCCATTGTGACCAAACTGATTTAATTGGTTTGGACTTGTGTTACGGCTCTATATAGGGAGCTTATTAATCACTACAGAGAGACCCTCTTGGGATGTTGGACCACTATTTAGTTCCGTCATATAAACCAATACTGAAGAAACACAAACCTGAGCAGTGTTTAGTTCCTGTTTGGTCAAACGGAAATATCCAGTGTCTCCAGGTGTGCTATGAATGTACAGACTGGGACTTGTTTAAAAGAAACTGTGGTGAAGATATTGACATACTAACTGAGACGGCGTCTGCTTAACTGAACTGTTTTTATAATCAGTTTGTTTTAATATTAATAATTTTAATATGAATATGTCACTTTTGAAAAATGTTGTCCCTGATGTTGACAGGAATATGGTCCACAATCTCTTTCAGGCTGTAAAGGAGAGGAAAAGCCATGGCCTGGACGGTATTGGTGGTCGTATCCTTAAAAATTGTGCAAATGAGCTGGCTGATATCTTCTGCTTTATTTTCAATATGTCCCTGTAGGTTCACTAGGTCATTGTTTCTGGAAAGACTATGTCATTGTAACTGTGCCAAAAATGTAAACTCTAAAGTCACTTATGACTTTAGACCTGTAGCCCCTACCTCCTTGTTTATGAAGTCCTTTGAAAAGATTGTGAAGGATGAACTCCTAAATGTTGTTCAGGGAAAACTTGATCCCTTACTGCTTGCATACAGGTCTTGGAGAGGGGTCGATGATGCAGTTTGCACTGAACATGATTTTATCTTATCTTGAGACTACACAGTCTTTTGTACACCTTGCATTTTCCTCAGCTTTCAATTGTATCCAGCCTCACATTTTAGCTGACAGGCTTCAGATGATGTTCAACATTGATTCCGGCAGGATTGGTTGGCTGACAGATTTTTTTTTTTTTTAAACAGTTAGGTCCCAGCGGGTGAGGGTAAATGGTGTGCTATCAGATGTTCTTTTTTCTTCCACTGGTTTGCCTCAAGGGTGTGTGCTCTCACCTCTTTTATTTGTCTTATACACCAAATCGTCAGATCATTAAGTTTGCCGACGACTGTTTTTGTGTCCCTGCTCCGTAATGACGATCCTGATCATGGTCCTGTTATTGATGATTTACTAATTGGTGCAAGCCTCATTTCTAACCATTAATGTGGAAAAAACTAAGAGATGACCGTAGATTTCATGAAAAGAATTGCACTTTCAGTTCTCCTGTCTTAATTGGTGGTCAGGTAGTGTAGCGTGTCCAGTCGCATAAATATTTAGGGACCGTCTTGGATGAAAAATTGACCTTTGGGACTCATGTTGAGGAGGTGTGCAAGAAAGCCAACCAGCAGTTGTAATTGTTTTATTTTTGTTTTATCAAATCACTTCTTACTTTCACCTTTGTAAGCTGGTAAGGTTTACTGAACCTAAAGGAAGCGACTCATGTGGATTATATAAGTTTGTAGAACAATTGTTGGTACTACTCTTACCGACCCATCCAATGTATTTAAAGCAAGAGTTTTTAAGAAGGCAGAGTCAATCTTGGCAAATCATCCTCTCTCACAGGAGTTTAATTTGCTCTCGTCTGGCCGCAGGTACAGCCTTCCCAGATGTCGTGACCAACAGATTAAGAAACTAATTTGTTGCTGCTGCTATCCGTGCTCTAAATAAATTATTAGTCCTTGTATTATTGTTGTTTTTGTCTCTGTAATGTTTGGATGTGTTGGCTGTTGGCTGAATCACAAATTGCCCCTCTGGGATAATAAAAACAACCTTGAACCTTGGTGGGGGACAGTTAAAAGAGGAACACAACGCAGTTGCAAAGCAGTCACACATTGCAAAATGTCTTGGAGTTCTAAAATCAAATCTTCACACAAAATCATTTGTAAATCCCCATTATGTGTGCTAGAAACAAGTTTTACACATTATATGTAAAACTTGACTGACTGACCCCCTTGGGCTAAAAAATAATACCTTACAAAGTTACACTAAGTAGATTCTTATTCTAAATCCATTCTCTGGGATGGATACCTTCAAAGGATCTGTTTGAAGGTAACAATGTCAAGTCATTTACCAGTGAGGTAATTAATTGCTGAAAATTAGTCCATTGTCTCCAGCAAATGTAATGATACATGTTTTGCATTTAAAACAATGACGACAAGACACACAGCCATGGTCACAAAAGTATATCTTCAGCGAAAAAAACAAGTAGTTTTCTCCACAAAAATCTCAACATCATTGGTGCCTAGGAGAATTGATGCTGTATCCAAAGGCAAAAAGATGTTTGTTTTTTAAATTAGTTTCATATTAAGGAATTTCGTAAAAAAAGTTAAGCAACTTTGGTTCACAGCTTTTTTTATGGGCCTAATGTTTTCATATAGTACCGGAAATGTATTTCCAGACAACCAAGATGTACAGGTATCCACTAAATGGGTGCTGCTAGTGTAACATACATTTTTCAGTACTAAACATTTGCTGGTGATAGATACATGAAAAACAAACGTCTCGATAAATAATGAAAGAAACTGCGAACAAATGGTAGGTTACTGTTTATCCTTTGGGCCTGCCCCCTGGCTACTTTTGTGTGGTTTAAGATGAAGGGATTCTACTGAATGTGCATTTCTCTATTGGGCAAATTAACAAATATTTACGACTACTTGACAAGATATTGTGGCTGGGAATCAACATCAAGAGGACA
Source organism: Umbra pygmaea (assembly GCA_016801145.1). NCBI lineage: Eukaryota > Metazoa > Chordata > Actinopteri > Esociformes > Umbridae > Umbra > Umbra pygmaea. The sequence goes on along the minus strand of JACXGM010004322.1, from coordinate 22,834 downwards.
GTTGTCGTTGCACTGTAAATAATGATCCATTGGAAAATGACGAAACAAATTAAAATATATTTAAGTAGATAACTCATTTGTTTGTTAATTTCAGTAAAATGAAAGTAAAAAAGTGTGTCATGAGATGCAGTTCGATTAGTTTTGTGGGATGCTATACATAATTTGGTTTATTCAGGCTGGAATATCCATGCTTTCATTCTTCCGCATAATTTTTCTCATCTAAACTAGAAAAGAAGCAGAGTAGAACAGTGTGAAAACATCAACATGAATTCTAATTGTAACTATTTAAAAAAATAGATAAAGTAACAAGCCAATGTACTATACCTGCCCTGAATAATAGAAAATAGAAAAGCTGAGTTTCCTTCTTTAAATACATGATGACAGTCTGTAGTTAGCTTGAAAAAATAAAGCATCATACTTTATATGGTTAAACCCAATTTACCAATAAAACTGATTGGGCTGCTGTTAGTGAAATTACCCCAACTTCCCTCCATGTCAGCTAGCTAGCTCAAAGGTTACCATGTATTATGTTGACTGTATGTCTCATGAAATACTTTTCAGAGGGAAAATATCTAACATGTCATTGAAGATGCCATTCAAAACAATGTTATTTTGTTGTGGTGGAGCATGGAAACAGTGTTTGTTGTGACATTATTATCATGTCTAATACTGTTGACGTTTGATGTCAAACTATTATAACCATGAATCACAATTTGCAATAGATGAAGCAAGAAAGTAAATAGATAAAATGTTTACATTTTTGTTAAAAGAGGCATCTTGGTCACTGGCACGAAGTGATTGTTTTGGCTTCTTATTGATAATACTCCATGCAATGTAGCAGTTTTTAACATACACCAATCATGAATTTAACATTTGAAGGTAGCCGGTTCAAGGATTGTTGCCAGTTCAAATTCTAACTCTGCTAAATATTGCTGGGTCCTTGAGCAAGGCACGTTACCTTACGTTGCTCCAGGGGATGTCCCTGTACTTACTGTAAGTTGCCCTGGTGTCTGCTAAATGATTAAATATAAATATGTGTATTATAATGTACAGTATTTGTCAGGTAGGCAACTCCGGTCCTGGAGGGCCGAAACACTTCAGATTTTTTATTTTACCAAGTAGTTATTTGCAATCACCTGCTTTCCCAGGTATAAACCAGTCCCTTATTAGAAAGAGAAACCAAAAATCTGAAGTGTTTCGGGCTCCAGGACCGGAGTTTCTAACCCCTGGCATATGTGTCTAAGCAGGCTGTTCTCATGGTGACGTGTAGAAAACAAGAAATTCTTACTTGTACTTGTACATGTACATGTATGTTTCTAGAGCCATGTAAACGTAAAGCCTCAGACGTTTACAAAACGTAATAAAAGTCAGTTTACCCTAACCCTAACCTTACCCTAACTTTAACCTCAAAAACCTTATGCCTGAACTAAACGTTCCCCAAATTGTAACCGATTGGTCTATTCTTGGAAATGTTCTGGTAGAACGGCAATTCAGTATGTATGAAAGCTCATATTTGAATGGCCGAATTCATAAGTTTGTCTACGTAATGCAGCAAAATTTCAATTATGTACGATTACCCATGTATTGCCATGAGAACAGGTAGATCTAAGCAATTTTATTGTAGCCACTTATTTATCAACATTTATTATAGGAAATACAATAATAAAGTTTGGGTTGCTGTATGGTGTAGATGACAAATTTGCTGTGAGCATCTCTGAGTTGCGAATGTCTAATCCTTCAGAGGCATGTACTTAATTCTGCACATGTAATGAGAGAAAATGAAAACATGTTTATGTGACAGCTAGGAATAAAATGGGCCATACATGAGGTTGGTTATGTGGTTATCTTGGACCACTTTTAAGACCTTGCTATGATGTTAGATCTTATACACTAGAGGCATCAGTGCATGTAAAGTCAGCATGTCAACCAATCCTAAATTAAAAATTCCCATAACATTTATCTTGCAGAAAATTTTCATCAAATGAAAAAGTCCAGTAGTCTGTGTATAAAACAATTTTGGGATGTTACAAGGCATATAATTTAGCTGGGAACCAAATACCATCATCTGTGCTCCATTGTTATCTGTTTGTGCAGAGTTTCATTAGTTATTTCCATGAAATGGATGAGATATCTTGTAATAGAATACTTTGTGCTATTTATTATGATAACTGACTGATCAGCATTTTTTAGTTTGTTATGGTAATTGTATAGTAATGCAGTAAATGCCTATCAAATATGTACTACAAATAGTAACCCTTAAACTAATGACATATTGCACCTTTACGTTGCAGATGAGCCAGGATGAGGACAGATGTTAAATCCAGGCCAGTGGAGAACTTAGAATAGCTGTAGCCAGAGGTAACTGCTAGGAAAGAGGAGGATTTTGCTTGACCAAGGCCCCGAAAAACCCTAATGTAATTCAACACTGGCAGGATCTACTGTGGCAGGCAGAATGTGCAAGTTACCTAAATTACTTACATGTTTCGTATTGTATTTTTGGCATTTAAAATAATGATTCTTTTGACATCTGAATAAATACGCTTACAATATATTAACACACACTTTATATTATTTAGTATTTGATTCCATTAACAAAAATGACCAATAAAAATGTCTGGAAACCAGGTTTAGTGATAATCCCCTAATGTCTTAAAGTCATAGAAATGTTGTTGGCACTACCATTTGGATGAGTAAAGAGTGCTTGTTATTTAGCCTGCCCCTCACCACCTTATGAAGTGATTTTGAAAAATGCACAAATTTATGATATTATCACAGCACTATAGTCTAAAGTTCAAGTTACCAAAAAAATGTTTCCATATTAACATCAAATAAAATGTGTAACATACCAGATAAAACAGGTTTGTCCTTTGCAATGAAATGCTTACTTCCCAGCCCTTCTAAAAACAATGTATTTTGAAGTAGTAATAGCAGAAACGAATAACAATCTAACAATAGCATACCTTTAGAAAAACTATTAAACAAAAATGGGATAACATAAAAATCTCATGACAACCACTAAAATGTTAGGTGCATGTCACCAAAAAGGGTTCTACTAGGAACCATAAAAGGGTTCTCTTATGAGGACAAAATTAAGAACCGTTTTTGGATATTCTTTAAAGAGTGTACAGCAGTAAAATTACAATTTTAATTTGACACTCTTCAGCTCGAAAATAAGAGCTTAAATCATCTTATTATACTATTTAGCATTATTAATCTCCTGGCACTGATGAATAGTTTCATTTGACATGGCATCTTTAGAAAAGTGCCAAAATCTAATTGATGCCTGCTTGGCAAAAGGATCGTTCTGACTCACATTAGAACATGAGCAAAAGGCACAATGGATTTGAATGGAAACAATCAAGATGTGCTTTAAGTGTAGACTTTCATCTTCAAAGTGTTTGTCAAAATCATTGTATGAAAAGTGAAGCAATTACAATGATTTTGATAAATAGCCACCCTATTTAATGGACTCAAATATTTAGACAAATGAACATAAACATGAATTAAATCAAGGTTTAATACTTGGACAAAACTTCTATGCAGTCAATGACTGCCTAAATTTACTGTGACTTAAATATCACAGCGGTGACATCAAAATGTAACACAATTTCGTATGAATACTATGCTATATTTAAATTTATGAGCTAGCCATTTGAGACCAACAGCCAACAGAGATTATACTGCAGTGATGAGTTGTGTTTTATGTGCACTTATGTTCAGTGTTTCAAATGATATATGAAACTCATAATTTTGGAATACTTTTGGAATAACTCCTTTAGGCATTTTGCCCATCTCACTGTACTGATCTCTTGATTCAAACAAATATGTCTCATAAGGCTTTCCTCCTGGTCTACAAGTAACTTACTGTAGGACAATTTCTATTTTACGTTCTGTAATGACAGTGTTTTAAAATTGCATGGATTACCACATTATGTACATTTTTAATAGTTAATTCTGCATTTAACACTCTCCATAGATTCCTAGCTTTCGTTACATTATTTAAAAATCACGCTTTCAACTACCCATTAAGGCAATAAATTGTAGATGACTGTCACAGTCATCATCAAATTAATGTTGGACACCCACATCCCATTTATTTATTTTTTTAGTTTACCAGAATTTTTCTCCTTTCTCCATATGTCATGTCCAATTCCCCGGTTTGACCATTTTATCATCGGCAACTTCCCAACAAGTCTTTCTAGGTACAATAAAGAGGCCAGTTCAGAGAGATAATCGGTGCAAGTCAGTGGAGGCTGGTGACTTTAAAACTTGAGGCATAATTGTGGACCAATTTATTGAGTAAAACTAACTAAGTGTTTATGAGTTAAATGCAAAATAGAAGTCTTTTCACCAATTTCACACATGGTAGGACAGGATATGCCCTAGAAACACACACCTAAGGGTGTGTATTTAGAGTAGACTAAACAGTCACATAATGTTAAGCTGTGACAAAATGTAAATCAATCTCAATGAAAACAAAACTGGAGCATAAATTAATTTTAAACATTTATTATTATGTAAATTACTTTTGGTACATTTTAATAAAACAAAAAATAGTTCACCTTAAATATAAAGTACATTCTTCTCATAGTCTGGTTACTGTAGCTACAGTCATATGCAAAAGTTTAGGCATCCCTGACAATTTCTATGATTTTCCTTTATAAATAATTGGGTGCTTGGATCAGCAATTTCATTTTGATTCTTCAGATAAGTAATATTTCAGTAGTGAAATGAGGTTAATTAGATTACAGTTTTTCCCGATTGCTAAAACACTAAAAGTGAATGTTCAGAGCAAAGCATCAAAACCGTTACGTTTGCATGCATTTGGTACACTCAGGCACCAAATGAATACACACAATGTCAGCATGGCACCGTAAACAATTCTGTAACACATGGTGCAAAACACTACACACATTGTGCATGTGTTACACACATTGGCCAATGATGAAACACTCTGCAGTCAGCACGTCCATTCAATAGTTAAAACACACATGACATTAGCAACACTCCCGCACACATCGTAAAACACTTAACCTGTAACTGAACACCAATCAGTCACTATACTCATAATTCAGGTATGAACACCTGTCCTGAAACAATCATGAATATGGAGGCTGGAGGACCAAGGGGAAGGAGAAGTTGAGAAAGAGATGGGAAGAGGGAGAGGAGAACGAGGAAGAGACAAGTGAAGAATAAGAGGAGATAAAGGAAGACACTCTGGTAAAAACCAGACATCGGGACTGAAACATCATTGGCCAAAGGGTCATCGAGAATGTCGCCGGGCAGTGCGGGGGCAACATCACCATGTGTGCCGCCATTAGTGGTCAGGGGGTCCTCCATCACCATGCCACCCTGAGTCCCTACAACACTGCACACATACTGACATTTCTGCACGCACTACATAACGCGGTCACATAGGACGGACCAGGGCAGCCCATGTTCGTGGTCATCTGGGATAATGTCAGTTTCCACCGGGCTGCTCTGGTCCGGGACTGGTTCGCCAACCACAACCATTTCATGGTGCTGTACCTGCCCACTTATTCACCGTTCCTCAACCTCATAGAGGAATTATTTACGGCATTGCGGTGGAAGGTCTGTAACTGCCTACTACATGCACGCGTGCTGCTCCTGCGAGCAATGGGGGAGGCATGCAGAGACATCAAGGTGGGGTCGATCCGCAGGTGGATACAACACGCCCGGCGATATTTTCCCCGTTGCCTGGAGAGGGAGAACATCGCCTGTGATGTGGACGAGGGGATGTGGCACGACCCCAATCGACAGAGTCATCCCTGACTTGTAATGGGAGTTGTTGTGCTACCTGTACAATGTATCACTGAGGGTTGGTTGCGGGAATAAAAACGGTTTAAAACCTACAAATGACAGAAGTGTCTTGAGTAAAGTTGACCAGTGTGTTGTGTCTGTTTGACTGTTTATTGATCATGTGCATGTGAGTTCCCTATCGATCTGAAGAGGGCCTTTTGAAGTCAGAGTGTTCAGTTTTGATTGCAGAATGGCAGTTTTGACATGGCAGTTAGATGTTAATCTCCAAGTGTTGTGTAAAGAATTCTTGTGTGTTGAGTTTTGACACAATGAGCCAAATTTTGCATTTTGTGTGTTAGCAATTGAAAATAAAACTGTAATCTGATGAATTTGTTTGGTTGTAAACTTCCTCGTCATGCCTTTATCTTTAAAAACTCGTCCGTGCTCTGAATCAGCCACAAATCTCTTCACAGTACGATGATCACGCTTCAGTTTTTGTAAAATATTTAATGTTTACATACCTTGTCCAAGGCATTGCACTATTTGACGCTTTTCCGCAGCAGAGAGATCCTTTTCTTTGCCATACTGCTTGAAACCTGTGGCCTGCTTAATAAAGTGGAACATCCTTCTTAAGTAGTTTTCCTTTAATTGGGCTCACCTGGCAAACTAATTATCACAGGTGTCTGAGATTGATTTGAGTGATATTTTATGTTTATGACACTTAATTCCAATTTGCATAATCATTTGGAACACGTTGTAAATAGAGGTATATTCCAGACTTTGCCTTTCCTATTCTCATTCAGTTTTTCTCTCCTTAACAAAAATCAACATGCTCTATTGTCTGTGGTCTAGCTCTACCTAATGAGTAAGGAAAGCACATATCCCCCTAATGAGAGCAATTTACCAGCTCATTTAGGTCTGTAACTCACTCTCTCCTGAATCAGTTTAATTTCCAAACTACACCTCCACAAGAATCAATTACATATCGATACTCCAGTCCAATGATCTGTTTGTTAAGTGTTGCAGCACGCACATTCATAGACTGGCACCTTCGATAATGATGGGCAGAAAAAGCTGTAAAAGAACACAGGTAATGAGCTATTGTTTTGTATAACAGCAGTGTGACAAAATGTTGTTATAAAGCTACTGTCAGAATACTGGTCGGATCACTTTTGCCTCAAGTTTAACCTTAATTAAAGACATGACATTTTGGCGAGTCAAGAATTATTGGCGCACTTTAGGCAGTTCAGGGGAGATGCAAGTGTCCTCGTGTGTAGTTCAGACGCGTGTCATTTATATCACTTAATACAATGTAAGCCAATCAAAGGAATTGTTTACAGTGCATGCAGTTATTGAGAGGGAGGGATAATCGAAATTGGGAATGAGGAATTACCGAAGAAATTATAGTATGGTTTACCCTTAGTGATGGTCAAAATGAGTCATTTTAAACATTTGTGACAATTGAAACATTTGAGTCAAGGCTTTGTGAAACATTTCAAAACCTATACCCCAACAGTGACTTCTGCTGGCAACTATAAATATGGCACACAACAGTAATTCCACCATGGTCAGACATTCCCTACTGTGGCTGGACTGAACGATTCACGTCTTCCATCATAAACTACATAGTTTCGAAACAGGGGTTGATACTTGTATTATGTCAACACTGTGGGTCATTTAATGAATGAGAACAGTTTGAGACAATGAACACGTTCCCAACATAATGTCATACAATCATCTTGATTTGGAGTGTTTCCAAAACATCAAACTGATGTGAACTTCACTGATGAGACTGGGAATACAACTCTTCGGGCAAAATGTATGTCTCACAATAACTTGTGAAGGGATACAGGGAAACAGTATTTTTTCCACATTGCCAGGGCTCAGGTGATTCTTTTTTTGTCTATCACCGGGCCAGCCTTTGAAAAAAAATTCTCGCAGGACACAGAGGTTGCAGGGATGGCTAAATGGACAATTGCAAGTTTATATAGGTGAGGGAAGAATGAATTTATAATTGTATAAAGGCCACAACCCCTCGCCGGGATGAGCAAGGAAAAAAATATATATATGTGTGTGTGAGTGTAAAGGGGATTCCAATAGGATCTGCTAGGTGTAAACCACTAAAACATATTCAAGAGGAAGACATATACCTGGTCATAAAAGATATGTTGAGAGATGGAGGAAATAGATGTGAAATCTATGTGTAACCTACAGTAGGTAAACAAAATAACAGAAGATTACTATTAACTGTTACCAAAGGACTAAAGAATAGTGTGAATCAAATGTCAACCATTGATTTTCTAACAATATTTCAATGTTTCCCTTTGAAAATCAAATGTTAAGGAAGATAGTGTCATAGAGAATACTGTATACTGATGCAATTCTGGATGATTATCTCAAAATCAAAAAAAGCTATTTCAAGTAATAGGCCAACAATAAATAAATAAATAAACCGAAGTTCCGAAGTCTGCTTTTTTTCATGGTCCCTAACTACTTTAACCTAGTCCACTATTTGGCCGGTTACTGTTGCTCTAGGATAATCAGTTTTTGTCCGCGGTCAACCCTATTTAAATGGCAATCATAATTAGCATTTGTTTCAAAAATTGTTGGACAATATCTGGGGCCCCACCCAACCCCTTCAGACATGCAGTGATTGGATTAAGCAAGTGTAGACTGCTGAGCTGCTTTGCAAATAGTAAAAAAAAAACAAGACCATCCCCTGAGGCCCCTCCCCACTTCGTGGCCCTCATGCATTGCATACCTTCTGGGTCCGTCGAATACGCCTCTGGCTCTGGCATGGCAAGGATTGGTACAGCCCTATCCAGGTTGAATGGGTGTTTATTTCGATAGCTGTAGTGTACCTTGTCATGTCGCTCTCTAGCAACCAGTTCTGTAGGTTTAGTGCCGGGGGAAATCAATGGTAGGTTTGTAGTTGATGTGTAGCCTCCTATGTGTGTCAGCTAAAGGATTCTATGTTGAACGAACACTCTGATAAGTATCAGACCAGCTTGGAGACATATGCTCAGATGCTTATTATTGTTTTCTTTTATGGAGCCACTGGTAACATCTGGCAAGGGTACTACAGATAACATTTTGGCTAATTCTGGAATATTTACAGTAATGTCTATTAATACACTGTCCCTGACAAAAATAAATAAATAAGAGGACGGAAGTGATCAGTCTTCGATCGTCCCACACTTTGTCAAAGGGGAATTGGATGAAACAAATTGGGAGGGGAGAAAAAATGGTAAATATTACTAAAGTAATTACTAGTTGTTTGTGTTGTTTATTTTTTCCAACCAGCATCATTGCAAATTATATTTAAAACTACAAGCGTGTTGGGTGCAAGAAAATTCCTTGGTGTTGGTAATATGAAAAGCAGAACTTTAAGGGAATGATTTGGAAGATAAAAAACTTTGTGCATTTGGGCTTGGTTCTTTTACACATTGAGGATTCTGGTCACTGTTACAGATGACACATTCGTGTAACTACTACTCTGCTAAACTTTGAAGAAAAAAGTCTGTAATCCCCAGTTATCCTCATCTTGCTTAAAGCCTTTCGGTATCATCCCTGGAAAGCTGGGTGAATAATGCTCAAGATTGACATTGAAGTACTTCTGTTCTCTTATCTGATCTCATCAAGTGCAAAGCTACTCTTCAGCATTTACTATTATGTGGGAGCACACTTAGAAAGAAGGTGACTTATTGACAATGTGTGAAAAAAGTTGAAAGATGTTTTGAAATTGGTGTTACTTTTTAAAATAACGGTGAAAAGCAAGGAGGATTTCTGTCTCATCCTTAGAGATCGTTGTGACAACGATTTCATTTAAATTACCGTAACATTACTTATTAAATTTGAAATGAGAAAGTGTAGCTCACACAAAGCTGGGCAATAAGTTGAAAACATGCACATGCATTCTTGCCTTGTTGGCTTTTCTACCGACACGTAGCCAGAATTTGCCTTGTCGTTGAGCCAAAAAAAAATGGATGGGCCTACGTAAGTTGAATATGTGATTATTGTAATATGTACAGGCATGCTACTATAATAGAGACAGTGAAAAGTCACAAATTTAATGTTGCTAATTTATTAGCTCAATGACTATGACCAATGCAGTAAAATATGGCACATGCTCACATCCAGTTGGGCAGGTGTTGTTTGGCTTTCTATGATCGTTTTAATAATCAACATAGTGCAATGGATTTAACCACGAAACACAACACTTATAACATCTGGCAATTGCAGTTTTTTGCTTTTAGCCTGATCAAGCAAGCACCTTAGCAACTTCCTTCCAACAACAGTCGGAGATCCAGTCTCCATTAAGACGGAGGACAGCATCTGAGTCACCTAGCATACATCGAGCATGTAATTTAGCAATAGACCATGGCAGGCACAACAGTAGGTATAGCTACACGGCATAGCACCTCATGGAATCAATATGCTATGGCATGCATTAACACTTGAATCACCAAGCCTTTCGCACTACCACCAACCACCAGAGCTTTTTGTTGTGAATGTAGTTTGAAGAAGTAATTGGGTAACATTACAAGCCTATGCATGGATAATGTCTGTTATGCCCCTCCTGGCTGGATGTTAAAACCAGTGAGAGTGCAACAGAGAATCGCACACTGGGGACTACTGAAAATAAAACAGCCAACATGCCACAATAATGTAAAATAGTAGTACTGAAAACTTGGGAAATGTTTATGATTATAGGGATCAATATACTGTCTTATAATAATATAATCATGGTAGTAATAAAAACAATAATAGTAAAAATAGTTGTATATCTATATAGATTTATTTATAATACCAATAACACACTGTGCAAATCAAGAACTGGGAGAAGGGCAGAGCGAATTCATCAAATAAAAGCAAGGAAACATAAATGCCTGGAATAGGGTTTCTACCTAACCCTTCTTCACAGAAAAAACTAGCAAGAAACAAAAAACATTCTAAACTATGCAAAGGCAAATGTCTCTGAGAAGCGTTTCACAAACAAATTTCATGAGTTATAGCTTTCCCAACCACGGATGCAGCAGCTCTTTTATATGTTGGTGAAGAAAGGTGGAGACAGTGGATTGGACCAGACTGGAACTGTTAACAACAGGCGGGAAAACAGCATCCAATCACAAATAGAATAAACACACAGACACACAAAGACAGCCATCACTAGGGCACATGTGTAATGATCACTCCAATGTATAAAGAAAACAATGTTTAATTTAACACATGTATGAAATGTTCATGGGACAGGCACAGAATAATCCAAAAAACAATGCAGATGTCAGACCGGAATAGCATGTATGGCAAAGGCACATATAGGGAAATCCACAGGCAGAATACTTCAAACAATGCAGGGGTCAAAACGGAATAGCAGG
>JACXGM010004321.1:0-38436 GCA_016801145.1 Umbra pygmaea | reverse complement strand
AGTGTAACAGTGTGAGCAGTACATATACTAACAGTGAGAACAGTAGTGTAACAGTGTGAGCAGTACATATATTAACAGTGAGAACAGTAGTGTAACAGTGAAAATATTAAGTATGTTTAACAGGAAGCACAGTTACTGTAACTTTGAGGGCAGTAACTACACTAAAAGATGTTCTGTGATGTTAATAAAACAAGCACCTAATCGAAATGTCAGTAATGACAGGTTATCTATCCTCACCATTAGTGCTGTGTCAAGTCTGTCAGCCATCTTTCATGCTGATAGCCCAGGGCAGTACTCTTAAGCTTTGGTTGACTCACTGTTACGGGTTGATTGGATGTTCGGTCAGAAATGGAGCTTCTGAGAAGTGAGTGTGTGTGCATGTGTGTATGCTTGTCTCTGAAGTGTATCAGCTGCACACCCTCTGTGCCCACCAGGACTTTAAGCCTAATTGACAGTGCCTGGGGCGGTTAGTGTGACTCAGTGTGTGTAAACAGCACAATGTGACATCATGGTGTCATGAAATCCAATTATAACCTGTTGTTTTTCATTTAAGCAGTTAGTGAGGAAATAGAGATTGTGACACAGTATATTACAGTGGGCATGTGACAGTAGTCTAAATCATAGGTTAATCACATATCTATCGGAAGATGTGCTAACGTGTCCCTAACAGGAGGTAACTCAAGGACAGAATATGTAAACTAGCTGTTCTTAGGCACAATTGAAATGTATTCATAAATAGATTTTCAATTTTTTATTTAAAAGTAGATTACATTGTAGGAACACCACATTCTCATGATATGTTTTTAATTGACAAGCCTTGTTGTCAATTAAAACAAGGAAATAGACAAAACATTTGTTTAACTTGGAGTAACACACTGTGCCTTCAGACATGACCTGACCTATATCATTAGTCACAGTACAGGGAAGGTTGATCAGATGCATCTCACAGTTACCTTCTGCATCACAGAACACACCACAGGGTACAGGCAGACACAGAGTGTGGACATCTACCTTAACCTAATAGGGGTGACCGCTGAAATCTGATCATGACACATTCAGACCGACTGGGAGAGAATGGGGACTGTTCTTTTGGTCTTGAGACAATACTTGATTGAATGTTCATCATGTTCAATAATATCCTATTTTATAAACGGGCTATGTAGCCTTGCAGAGCATTGGGTCAGTGACTGAAATGTTGCTGAAACAAATCCAAGCAGACAAAATCTCATTCTGTCCTTGAACATCCATAATTAACTACACTCTATAAGAAATGTCCTTATTCCCTGGCTACGACCCATTGCAATGTTATGTAAAGAAGACAAAATGTGAACTTACTACTAAACAAATTTCAATGAAAGGAGGTTGAGCATTGACACGTGTAAAGCTTTTGTCTATACACTAGCTAAGGATTTTCTACTGTCCTCTTTATCAGGGCTCTACGGTAACATTTTTCCCAAGGAGTACATGTACTCCTAAATAAAAAACTGTTGGAGCACACAGAAATTTAGGAGTGCATTGAATAATGTTCAAGTAACACAGAATTATACTATTTATTTTTCCCAGTGTTCTTCCCACATTTCTCTCACTTTGACTGCACTGTGTTGTCACAGAAAAATACTGCAGTTGGCGCCTGACTCCTTGCAGAATGTGGGAGTTGTAGTTTTTTTAACAATTAGAAGCAGGGGGATAAATGCATTATGGTAGGTTGTCATTTTTCCTTGTCTCACATGTCTATTTTTAGGAGCAAATTCTCGTGAAATGGGGGCACTGTTGATTGTCTGTAACATGTATGACACCAAAGACAGAATGGATAATTTTTAGCAAAGGATAACTTTCAAAATAGCAAAGGATAACCGTGGTTGGTTGCAGGTTTATTTTTGGCTTCAGATGGCTGCGTTTTAAGAGAGTCTGACTTTTTGTCAGAAGGCTGCCGATTTGATGCCTGACTGTGACTAATTTTTCTGTGTTTTTGAGCAAGGTACTTCAATGTAAGGTGCTCCAGGGTGATGTCCCTGTACTTACTGTTAGTCTCTCTGTATAAGTGTCTGAAATGACTAAAATATCAAATTTATTTAATTCTTCATACGTATATGCAACTATATTTTCAACTGAAAGGAATTGATATCTATGTGAATTGTTATGCAAAATCTTTGCTGTGTGAAACGTGGTCTGTCTTTGTCTGTCTTCACTAGCATTCCATAGATGCTGTCAGTGCAGGAGTCAGTCCGGTTGGAGATACCTCTTATAATTCCAGTCACTGGGACCTGGACAGTGCCTTCTTCTTTGCTGGCACTGTGATCACCACCATAGGTATTAACAATTAACACTTTAACTGGTTACTGTTAAATATGACTCTTATACATATTTAATCGTGCTTGTCTGATTCACGCGTTCCACTGCACTGGTTTCAAATGGTCTATTCCCTAGTCAGTCCCTGTTCTAACTCTCCATTCACTGCAGGTTGTAAGCAACAGCAAACTGAGTAATTCCTATGATTTAAATTATATTTGTTCCTCATTTAGGAGGCGCTTTAATCCAGAACAATTTTACAGTAGCATAGATGTTTATAGCCGCTACGGGAATCGAACCCACAACCCTAGCATTGCAAGCATCATGGTATTGCAACTGAGCTTCTTGGGATGTATAGTATGTTGTTATTACCACGAATTGACAGGCCTTCCATAATATATCACCACTGTGACAGGTTATGGGAACATAGCGCCCAGCACCGAGGGAGGCAAAATCTTCTGCATCCTGTACGCCATATTTGGCATCCCCTTATTTGGTTTCCTGCTGGCTGGTATTGGAGACCAGCTTGGGACTATTTTTGTCAAGAATGTTTTAAGGGTGGAGAAGATGTACAAGGTAAATTTTATTATTTGTGGATTTTGCACATTATGCTTCATGTTTTAATTCAACGAAAAAAAATATATGACTACTTTTGATTCAGTTTTTAGGCTGTTAAATAAAATCTGACACACAATTACATTAATTAAACCAGCACTAAACCTAATTCATGCTAGAGCCTCCTGGCAAGTCGGTATGGGATATCTGGCAAATGACTTGAATAAGGACATCAAATGCCTAAAAGTTAAAGTCAGAAGGAACGGCTACAGCAACTAATAGGTTGGCTTGCTATTTAACTAATACTCACAATGAGGTCATTGGTGAAACTTAGTCTTTTCAGGGTGACTATTATTTAGACATGCTCTGTTGGGCACATTTTATAATACAGTATCTCACACCCCTCACATTTCTGTAAATATTTGATTAACTTTTCATGTGACAACACTGAAGAAAGAACACTTTTCTACAATGTAAAGTAGTGAGTGTACAGCTTGTATAAGTGTACATTTGCAGTCCCCTCAAAATAACTCAACACACAGCCATTACAGTCAAAACCACTGGCAACATATATGAGTACACCCTTAAGTGAAATTGTCCAAAGTGGGCACAATTAGCCATTTTCCCTCCCCAGTGTCATGTGACTTGTTACTGTTACAAGGTCTCAGGTGTGAATGGGGAGCAGGTGTGTTAAATTTGGTGTTTTCACTCTCACACTCCCTCATACTGATCACTGGAAGTTCAACATGGCACCTAATGGCAAAGAACTCTCTGAGGATCTGAAAACAAAATTGTTGCTCTACATGATACAATTTACATTGTAGCAAAGTGTCAGTTCTTCAGTGTTGTCACATAAAAAGTTATAATCAAATATTTACAAAAATGTGAGGGTTGTACTCACTTTGGTGAGATACTGTACCCTTTTGTGATTGTTGATTTAACGTTCTCCTTTGACGTTGTGATGTTTGTCCTGCAGCAGAAACACAAGCAGATCAGCCAGACCAAAATTAGAGTGACGTGCACCATACTGTTCATCATAGCTGGGTGTGCAGTCTTTGTCAGCATCCCGGCAGTCATTTTCAAACACATTGAGGGATGGACGACTCTGGATGCTATCTACTTTGTTGTCATCACACTGTCAACAATTGGCATAGGAGACTATGTGGCAGGTATGATATTGTTACGGTAATACAGGTTCATGTACTGTGTCTTTTAGTTACATTATACTACCATATTTGTTGCTAATAATCCAATTCTCTTGTCTTACATTTAAATTCTATCCATGTGAAATACCATTGTCTGACAAATGAATCTCCGACAATACAAGGTTTTGTATGCTATGTCCGGAACAGTGTCAAAGCACTTTGACGAATGCTGTTGTAAACAGGGCTTTATAAAATAAATTTGATTGAATAGCTAATGATTAAAAAATTCGAATTAGATGGTGTTTGTTGAACTCGATCTTTCTACAAAAAAACGTTGTTTTTGTTAAAAATAATTGAGCAGTAACAGGCACACGGGACCTAAATCAGTTGCAGTAGTTTGAATCAAGTGTAACCACTCTTCCACTATTGATCCAGGTGGGGATCGTAAGATCGATTACATGAAGTGGTACAAGCCCCTGGTCTGGTTCTGGATCCTGGTAGGGCTGGCCTACTTTGCTGCGGTTCTGAGCATGATCGGGGATTGGCTTAGAGTGCTGTCCAAAAAAACCAAAGAGGAGGTGAGTGCAGCTTATTCAATTACAGTGCCTTCCATCAAATGGTATAAAGCTGTGTTCCTTTAAGGTAACTATATTAGTCGCAGCGTTTTAGCTACCTCACCATGGGAAACTGTGTGAGTAAGGTGGTTCTCATAATGCAGTTACTGTTATGGTTATTGATCTGTACCTTCTATAAGAAGGATATTATTGGGTTGGGTTTCAAGTGAAGCAGACAGGCTTTCATCTGAAAGGGAATGTGTAGAAGATCCAAACATCTGCACATCTTTAATAAATGTGTAATTGCAGGTGGGGGAGTTCAAGGTCCACGCAGCCGAGTGGAAGGCCAATGTGCGGGCAGAGTTCCGGGAAACGCGACGGCGGCTGAGCGTGGATATCCACGACAAGTTACAACGGGCCGCAACCATCCGAAACATGGAGCGCAGGCAGCTGGGCTTGGACCAGAGGGCCCATTCCCTGGACATGTTGTCCCCCAAAAAGAACCACTTTAAAACGTCCTCCCAGGAGAGCATCGACAGCAAGCTGAATAACTTAAGGTTACGAGGTGCTGGGGAGCTTTGCTACGACCAGAGGAGAGGTAGCGAACAGACGCAGCAGGCGTCGTCCGAGGAGAACCTCTTCAACCTGCGCTTCAGATCACTCACCAAACTGGCCAAGAGACACAGGAGCCGCGAGCTGAAGAGGAACATCCCTGACGACGTGCGGAGGGCCTGCGAGGAAATGGAGAGAAGAGAGGACGAGGGAGATGAGGAGGAGGAGGAACGAGGTGTGAAGGAAAGCAACGCCAGATTGACCAATTTAGAGTATGCAGACGAGCGGCAAAAACTGAACGGGTTTGTACAGGCTCAGGCCAAAGAAGGCGAGAACAATTTGTTGGACGGAGGAGAGGTTGAGTCCCTGGAAAAGCTCTGAAGTGTGCAGAGAATGAGTGACACGGTTGGAGAGAGAAGGGGCCTTTTTGGATGTCTCAAAATGTGCCTTGCTGTTTTGTCTATGCTTAGACTTGGGACTGTTAGAAAATGGGATTGATTCTGTTTAAAGTTAACACTTTGCCATAGCCATAACATCTAAATACAAATTAGGTTGCCAAATCATGGAAAGAAAAGGCTGAAATGTGTGAACAGCTGTTGTCTCGTGTATAGAATGAAGTATCTCCTTTACTTTCTAAAGAATGAGCTACTTAACCAACCCCTTCACCGACAATATCTGACATACAGCAGACTCAGTGTTGGATATACTATATTATTTATTATTCTTGTTGAGGATTCTGCTATGATATGTATTGAAAAGAGAACTGAATAATTTACAATGAAATGATGTGCACACCTTTTGCTACAATTCTTACATCCTAGGAAAATCAACTACATTTAAAAGAAAAATTTAAACATCCTGTAAACTACTTTTTTATTTTGTAGTTTATATTTATTTTCTTTATGGGGTATTTTTTATTATCAGGACATTAGGAACCAGACGCTAGGGAAACTGGTATATGGGGGAGACAGAGATGAAGGGCACAGATGGTCGGCCAAACCTCTGTTGCTAGGGGGACGTGTGGTCCGGGAGTCGGTGCTCTGAATGCTAGACCAAACTCCTGCATGTTGTATTGGTTTTTGACAGATAATTATTGTTCAGCAGTAGAATGCCATTGTTTGTTTTGGAGCTCTCTACTCATGATAAACACTTTTCTTTGGGGAAATGTCCTACGCAATGAAGTTGTCACTTCAGTATTATTTATTATTTGTTTTATTGAGTAGAATTTCACATTGGTCGGGGGAATATATACATAGTAAACAACAAAGATTGTCAAATCTAAATACACTAGCTATAACCAGCTTGGTAGAATTGCTAGCTAGCAATCGTGAAAAAAAATTATTTAGCATGAATTCTGGGGCAAAGAAAGATCTCGTTACGACAATAGCCTATATCTGAGGTAAGTCTGTAAACTTGCACAATCATTCCTAGGTATAGTACATTAATTGCTGCAGTTTGGCAGGAGATGCACATTTTTTCTACCAGGTCAAAAATCATGAACGAAGTTACCCATGCACACTAGCGACATGTTATTTTGCTTCCTGAACTGAGGTTTTAGCTTCAAAAGTTGTATTGCAGTTCTAAGAAATATTTATATCATGGATACAGTTTGCATTATATTGTTAGATTTATTTCCCCTCTAACTTCAGGTTGTTTGGATACCTAGTTACCGTATGTCTACGTAAATCTAGATGCAAATACATTTTAATATTTTTGAAATTACAACAATTTACATTAGTTTTCAAACTGTGTGTCAAATGAAACCCAAAGACCTGGATTTTTCATAAACTCAACACAATGATTCTATTTATCATGTTCATGGAAATGTTTTAAAAAGTATATATACTTTCCATTTCAAAATGACCCCAGTTGGAATCTTAAGAGCTGGAGTCAATCTAATCTCAAAGGATCAGTTAAATAAAAATAATAATTTCAGATTGTTTTCATGGCGATATGATCCATTTAATTTATAATGTATAGGTGTGCTACTTTGGTCTGCCATTGAAGATTGTTTGACTATCAATTTACTTTTTTAATCAATTGTTTTGTATTTCACACATCGGGTTTGTGTATGTGATAATACACTTCTGCAATTGAATATTTTTCTTTCACATTAAAAGTAAATTCTGTTGGTTCACATCATGTGTTTTTTGCCTTACACATTCCCAAAATGTGTTGCATTTAACTAGGCAAGGAACTTTACCCTCTGGGTTTTTGTCACTTTACACATGACTAATGCTTTTGTCCTCTATCAATTAATTTGTCCTTGATGTGCTTCCTTAAGATTGACTCAATCGAATGTGTCAATTTGCTCTAAATTAAATTTTTATTTAATTATTTTGCCCTTTGGCAGATAGATGTTTTGGTAATCACAAATAGTCATCATCAGTTTTTTGGTATGAATGAGGTACCATTGCCTCAGCTTTAAGATGCAGATAAAAGCAGATCTTTATATTTCATAAAGAAAGATGTTTATTGGATTTTCGGTATTCCAGGTTTGTTTTTCTGCTGTAAAACATTGAATTCAGTAATTGATGTCTCTTGTCCTCTGCATAATCAATGTAGGAGTTTTTGCTGCTGAAACATGCTGGTTCATCATATAAAAACATCTAGAACAAACTACTGGATTGATTGCAAAGCTTGTGAAAAATGTGAGTATTTTACTTTAATTTTTGAAAACAAATAAAACAGTTATTGCTTAATGACTATATTAAACCATTTTCTCAGCTAACCTCTATATTTACAAACATGCAAACGTGCATACACACATGCGCATGGCTGCATACAAAAAACAAGATTAAGTTTCTCATATGATTTAAGCAACCACAAGCTACCAGAACAGTAGCTGGGACTACTGGAGGGATGGAACACCATTCTTCCAAAATATATTCACTCATTTGGTGTTATAATGGCGGAGACTTCTGTCTAATGCATCGGTCAACAATCTCCCAATGCTCTCCTAGGCTTATTCATACCATGTTATACATGAAGAGTTCTACCATGAACCAATTTATAACAATCTTTTTATCCCTTAATAGTTCTTCATATAACCCTGCCGAGTGCTGAAATTACCCAGTTTATGAAGGGTTTTCCTAGAACCCATTATCATTGATTACCATAACTTCTAGTAAAAGTTCCTACCAAGGCCCATATAATCATAAAATGGTTCTATCTATTGATTGTTCTTCATCCTCACATTTTTTAATGTAGCACACTACACTTCTTGGTACAGAACATGTGATTTTGATGTGCATTGCTCCTTTAAAAACAAGTTAAATTATTTTCAGTATATTAAATCCAAAGTAAATAATTTTGTGATATAATTCCATTTTTGAACAGTTTCAAGTGACATACAAACCAACACCTATTATTCAATTAGTAACTGATTAAATAGATAAACTATACAAATATTTGTAAAAAAATTGACTCGCCATATTACAATAATGTGATCATTTAAAATGCTGTCAATTCAAATAAACTCTGAAGTTTAAATGTAAACCAGATGGCAGATATGGCGAGTGGCTGGAATACTATAAACCTCAGCTACTGCTTCACCTGGCAGGCCCAGATCACCCTGCTATTGGACCAGTATTCTGCCAAGCCTTTCCAGGCTAAAGTTCAGACTGCCCAGGCTACAGTCCAGCCATCACCGAGGCGTCAGCAGTCCAGGCGCCGCCAGAGATTTAAGCAGTCCAGCAACCACCAGAGACTCCAGGATTCCAGCCGCGCCAGCAGTTCAGCCACCCGCACTGGAGCTTCACCGGTAGTCCCTGCCTCCACTGCGTTGCCCTAGGGTACCTTGCCAGCTCTGGACCAGCACCAGGAGGTGCATCCAGAAGCGTCATGCACCTATTTTTTTAAGGGGGCACAGTGTGCACAACACACGCAAACATGTGCCCACAAATACAGATGTTAAAAAGAAAATCCACTTCGCTCAAAAATCTGAGGGGGCACGTGCATGACGCCTCTAGTGCCATCTGTGCCATGTCCCCCCCTTAGGTGCCTCCTTCAAAGTACCTAGAGGCCATCTCACCCCTCGGATTTTCCAGGGTAATCTTTTTTTGGTGGGGGGATAGGGAGCTGGGGCTGTGCGACTAGAGCGATCTTGAGTCCTCAGGGGCACTTCTGAGGTGGCTGATGGGAGATCTTCTAGTCCTGCGTTTCTGCCACCCAGTGGTATAATAGGGTTATAATAATAACAATAGTGTAATATAATAATAATAGTGGTATAATAGGGTTTATGTGGGGAGCAGAATCTGATTGAAACAGCTGTTCACTGTTGGACTAATTAGCACTCAATTAGTAGAGAATTGAAGCCTCATTGGTCCTATGTTTCATCGTGGATATATGCTGCCTGTTCGTGTTCTACGTTTGTTGTTTTCTTTAAAAATATCACTACTCCAACTATGTACTTGGTTCCACCTCCGTTCTACTTCAGCTGCACTATGCATCCATGTAACAACAGTAAATAGTTGATCATTTCTTGACATTTCTAAACCAGCTGTTCAATGTTGAATGGGAGAGGAAGTAATTCCAATTTGAGTCAACAAGTTTAAACAGTGCCAAATTCTAATTCATATTTTCTCAAACAATGTTTAAAAATGTATTATTTGAAAATGAATTACAATTCTTTTCTCAAACTTGAAAGAATAATTTGAAAGACAGACAACATTTGCACTTACTGTATGAAAAGGTTTATTAAAATATTGGAGCAGTTAACCTCATCAACGTGTTTTTATGTGGAAGAGGGAGTACTCAGATTTAGAAGGGTTCT
This sequence comes from Umbra pygmaea, assembly GCA_016801145.1. Taxonomy (NCBI): domain Eukaryota; kingdom Metazoa; phylum Chordata; class Actinopteri; order Esociformes; family Umbridae; genus Umbra; species Umbra pygmaea. The sequence goes on along the minus strand of JACXGM010004321.1, from coordinate 28,567 downwards.
GTTTAGAATCGTACTGGTCATCCAGAGAACACTTCCAGGCTTACAACCCTTTCTTTCATAAATAGTTCTTTAGATGGAAAAGTTTATATATATATATTTCTATCTGAAAAAAGTTTGAAATATCCAATAAATTTCATTCCACTTCATGATTGTGTCCCACTTGTTGTTGATCCTTCACAAAAACTTACAGTTTTCTATCTTTATGTTTGAAGCCTGAAATGTGGCAAAAGGTCGAAATGTTCAAGGGGGCCGAATACTTATATATACTATATATATACTTATTATACTTATATATATATAACTCCTAACAAAGAACCCATTTCTTCTAAAAAAGGGTTCTTCAGATAGAAATAGTTCTTGGTAGAAATATTTCCATTTGCAGAGAACTCTTTTTGGATAGTCCTGTAAAGGGATGACTCTATGAAGTTTTGTGGTAGATGTGAAGCTGCTGACTGCACAATGAACGTCAATCAATTACACAAACTGGAGCAACAAGTGAAAGCTGTTGTTCGTTATAATTCTCTACAAGAATCGTATACAACATTTGAGGATGTTCTAGCAGTAGAAATTTGATAATCTCAAACTTTGGGGCCTCTTGTTTGTTATTGTAAGTGCAAATAGATAGAATGGTTTAGATTGTGGAAACAAGTTAAAGATGTAAATGCTTATTTTTATTTTGGTCTTCGACTGCGAAACAGTCAAGGCTAACTGTGGGTGCATGTGACTTATTGGCCTCATAGCAACTGATCTTCTACTGCTAGTCATGGTAATGTACACCTATGTGGCACTGTGACCTTTCCAAGATGTCGTGTCTCTGCAATAATCCTTTTGAAGAAAGAGGAGTTCCTTGTGATGGAATGCACATTTTTGGTTGCTGTGCTCATTAAGCCTTTTATTTTGACACTGTGTGTGGATCACTGCTGTATGGCATTTTCAGTTTGGGGTGTTTAGGCTGTTAATGCAGCACAGTGTTGCCAGAGGTGAGAGTGCCCAGCTTGGCATGATGCCGTGTGTCTGAGTGGAACTTCATTTTTCTTTGGCTGTCTGGTCTCATCAATGTCACTTTCAACAGTTGTGGTGATTGTTGGTATTTTGGTGTGGACTTTGCGATTGAATATCAGTTCTGCAGGTGATGCTTTGGTGGTGCTGTGTGGTGTGAAGTGGTAACAGAGATGATACTCTGAGTTCACAAGTTTTGGGAAGTCCCTACTTAAGACCAAAATTATCAGGTAAAGGGAGTTAATATCTTAACAGTTACCTATGAAAGAAATAGAAAGAGTAAAGAAAATAGCAATAATGGCTTTAGTAAGATATGAACTTCCTTTACCTGATCATTATGGTGTTAAATGTTAAACTTGTGAACTCAGAGTACTTCAGAAAAGTACAGATCTTTTGGCTTTGGTGGCAACACAATGGGGGAAACCCATGGTCTAGGGCCTGTCACTTTCTCTGTGATATTCTTCTCAACTTTTTGTCTCCTGTGTGGCTGACAGGTAGGCTGAATGTCAGTGTTGGTGTGAAGCTTGATTTAAGTCTTTCAACTTTCCAATTCCCTAAAACAGCTCTGGGTTGCTGTCCACTAGCGCATCGCCTGCTGTTCGGCTGGTTATAGAGGACACATGGTTGATAATTTTGATGAGGCCCAGCTTCTTAGCTGTTTTGTAGCCTAGCAGAGAGCAGCCATCACCCTTCATCACATAACATTTGCCTCCAGTCTTTTTATCTCCTGCCTCTATATTGCATGTGAATGCACCAGCTATGTTCAGTGGGGTGGTGCAGCCATATGGGAATACGTTGATGTCGACTGGAATGAGCTAGGGACGTGGTCTCAGCATGCTGAGAACCAATTCACTGATAACATTCACACTGAAGCTGCAGAATCGATTAACGCTGAGATATTGACATTGTTTAATGGAATTCTGTGGCTGAATATTACTTTTGTTGTTACTGGCTACAAACACAAATGCATCATCATCACTACTAGATGAGTCTTGTGTGTTTTCATTATGTGCTGTGCTGGTTATATGGTATACTTTCTTTAGCATTTTGTGCTGTTTACTATTATCTCTGAATTTTGTTTTCCAGGTTGCTTCTGCTTTGATCTGCACTGCCTGGCAAAGTGATTAAGCTTACCACATGCTTTATAGTCTTTACCCCTGGCTGGGCAATCTCCTTCATGTGGAAACTTTCCTCCACAGTTCCTGCACTGGTTTTTTGGCCTGGCTCTCCTGGTACATTGGCTGGTAGCTGGTCATCCCTTCATTGATGTAGCTGCACCTTGTTTCATGCCCGCTGCTTGTTGTTCAGAAAAATCCAGTGATATTCCATGACATAGAAAGTCATCCAGACTATTTTCGGGCTCTCTGAGTGCTCGCCGGCGTAGCCTGGATGAAGTGCAGCTTTGAATCAGTTGTGCTTTGATCCCCGATACACGTTGACAAAATCGCAGTTCTTAGCAAGCATGCGTAGTCTTGTACAGTATGTGTCTAGGTTTTCAACTGGGTGTTGCACTGTCTTTCTAAATATGTACAGCTGGTACTGAATGTTCTTTTTCTGTATGTTACATTTGTAGCTTCTGCTTTACATCCACATATTTGTCTTCCGCTGCTGCTAACATGTCATAGATATCCTTTCCATGCGCTCTCCTGCTAGAAGCAGCAACAAAGATTGTATCCTCGCATCTCCTGTAATGCTCATGGCAGTAATATAGTTTTCAAACCTCTGCACCGTCTTGGTCCAACATGTTTTACCTTGTATTTTCTGTGGAATATACAATAATGGGAAATGCTTTAGCAGTCACCCTGATATTTTCCCTGGCTACTTCTAAATTCTGTCATATATAGTATCCTTCCACGGAATGCACAGAACTGCTGCAGCAAGCAGGAGGGAAGAACACAGCCCAAAATCACATGAACTACGTTTTGAGGAAACTATTTTGCAAATCCAAAATATGTGAAATATGAACGTATGAGAGGGTCAATTAAATTTACATGGAACTAAATTTAAAAACAAATAACGTAACATATGAACATATGAAAATCATGACGTAGTGTATAAATTGTGTATATTTTGCTAGAGTGGAGATCTGTCTTGTCCTAGGATGAGGACTATGCTAGAGGACGGGATTGGCTCCATCCTGTGGCCAGGCATGGACATAATTCCATTATCCATTGCACTTGTCTGTCTTTAAAATTGTCCTTGTTAATGCACTTTATTAACCACAGCTGATCCCTGTTGTCTCCAATCAGTGTATAAGTGTTCCCTCATTGTCTTTGTGTGTCAATGTTTACTGCCGCTGGAGGAGCTAGATGAGTATAATTCTCAGTGAATGTTGTAGTCTGTGTCTTCACCACGTATCCTAAACTTAACCTCAGTAATGTCATGCCTAACCTTGACCGTTAGTAATGTCATGCCTAAACCTTAACCCTGACCTTAACCGTGAACATTGGAATACATTTAAATGCTATGGAATGTATGGAATGTTTGGAATGTTCTTGCATGAATCCACAAAATGAAACGTGCTGTCATGACTCATAGGGACTGGTTCAGGAGTCGTGGCATGTCATTGAATTGGATTATGTTAATTTGAATGTATTGGTTGTCTTTTGATTGTGCACAGTGTTGGGTTAATATGGTTTGGTTCACCGTCTTCTAGACACCATGCTATATAGCCTGCTATATATGTTAGCTGGGTAGTTTTACACGTGTCTGGCGTGTTAGGTGATTAACGCTACACCTGTTTGGATTTGGCATCACGGCTATATAATCATTGGTGTCTGAGAAGGCGGTGTGCAGGTTGAAGTGATTGGCACAATGTCCTCATTGGGTTCCAGTGCTGCTGAGTTGGAGCAGGAGAGAGCAGAAATTCGTGAATTTGATTTGCTTAGTGAGAGACAGTTGCGAGGAAGGGGCAGTCAAGCTACCATGGTGGTGACGGGTCACAACAGCTGTACCGTGAATGAGGTCGGCATGGAGGGGAGTTCGGCTGGGAGTGTGGGCGTTGCCGGTGTGGGGTAAGTTTTGAGGAGTCACCTTATGTACAGAGGAAGAAGAAGCGTGCACGGAAGAAAGACGGGTGGGGAGTGTAGTTCGGGAGAGGGTAAAGGGCTGGCACGGGGAGATGTGGAACTGGGATATAAGGTTTTGGTGGTGTTTAGTGGGTAGTGGGCTATATTTCCATTTCTTAGGGTGGTGGGTTGAGTTGGATGGACATTAATTGGGTGGGCTGTGACTGGCCTCACACTCCGGTATAGTTGGTGGCGGTATATATGCACTTAAAGTCTGTTGCGATCTGCCATTAAACCATAGAAGAAGAAGAAGGCGGTGCACATCATTGAGAGTGAGAACTCCTGTTGGAACGGTGAGTCCCCTGTTATGATCAACTAAGGATTATTGTTATTTGCCATGGTAGGAGGTAACTAACAGTGTCTTGTTTGAGTCAGGCCTATGCTCTTTATATTTAGTGTCCACAAATATGCAGCGATAGAGCATAGTAGCCAGGTATATACACTGCTCAAAAAAATAAAGGGAACACTAAGATAACACATCGTAGTTATGAATGAATGAACTAATCGTATGAAATACTTTCGTCTTTACATAGTTGAATGTGCTGACAACAAAATCACACAAAAATGATCAATGGAGATCAAATTTATCTACCCATGGAGGTCTGGATATGGAGTCACACTCATAATCAAAGTGGAAAACCACACTACAGGCTGATCCAACTTTGCTGTAATGTCCTCAAAATGAGGCTCAGTAGTGTGTGTGGCCTCCACGTGCCCGTATGACCTCCCTACAACACCTGGGCATGCTCCTGATGAGGTGGCAGTCTCCTGAGGGATGTCTTCCCAGACCTGAACTAAAACATTCACCAACTCCTGGACATCTATGGTTCAACGTGGCATTGGTGGATGGAGAGAGACATGATGTCCCAGATGTGCTCAATCGGATTCAGGTCTGGGGAACGGGCGGGCCAGTCCATAGCATCAATGCCTTCCTCTTGCAGGAAGTGCTGACACACTCCAGCCACATGAGGTCTAGCATTGTCTTGCATTAAGGAGGAACCCAGGGCCAACCGCACCAGCATATGTGCGCAAGGGGGCTGAGGATCTCATCTCTGTACCTAATGGCAGTCAGGCTACCTCTGGCAAGCACATGGAGGGCTGTGTGGACCCCGAAAGAAATGCCACCCCACACAATTACTGACCCACCGCCAAAACCGGTCATGCTGGAGGATGTTGCAGGCAGTAGAACGTTCTCCACGGCATCTCCACTCATGTCACATCTGTCACATGTGCTCAGTGTGAACCTGCTTTCATCTGTGATGAGTACAGGGCGCCAGTGGCGAATTTGCCAATCTTGGTGTTCTCTGGCAAATGCCAAATGTCCTGCATGGTGTTGGGCTGTAAGCACAACCCCAACCTGTGGACTTTGGGCCCTCATACCACCCTCATGGAGTCTGTTTCAGACGGTTTGAGTGGACACATGCACATTTGTGGCCTGCTGGAGGTCATTTTGCATTTTGCACTAAGGCGGATGTAGCGGTCCTGCTGCTGGGTTATTGCCCTCCTACGGCCTCCTACGCGTCTCCTGATGTGCTGGACTGTCTCTTGGTAGCGCCTCCATGCTCTGGACACTACGCTGACAGACACAGCAAACCTTCTTGCCACAGCTCACATTGATGTGCCATCCTGGATGAGCTGCACTACCTGAGCCACTTGTGTGGGTTGTAGACTCCGTCTCATGCTACCACTAGAGTGAAAGCACTGCCAGCATTCAAAAGTGACCGAAATATCAGCCAGGAAGCATAGGAACTGAGAAGTGGTCTGTGGTCACCAACTGCAGAACCACCCCTTTATTGGGGGTGTCTTGCTAATTGCCTATAATTTCTGAGTGGACAGTGTGATTTCACAGAAGTGTGATTGACTTGGAGTTACATTGTGTTGTTTAAGTGTTCCCTTTATTGTTTTGAGCAGTGTATGTTGTACACTCCTGTATTGTTCATTTGAGAAATGCATATCTGATAGTGAGCTAAATATACACTCACCTAAAGGATTATTAGAAACACCCGTTCAATTTCTCCTTAATGCAATGATCTACTCAACCAATCACATGGCAGTTGCTTCAATGCATTTAGGGGTGTGGTCCTGGTCAAGACAATCTCCTGAACTCCAAACTGATGTCAGAATGGGAAAGAAAGGTGATTCAAGCAATTTTGAGTGTGGCATGGATGTTGGTGCCAGACGAGCCGGTCTGAGTATTTCACAATCTGCTCAGTTACTGGGATTTTCATGCACAACCATTTCTAGCGTTTACAAACAATGGTGTGAAAAGGGAAAAACATCCAGTATGCGGCAGTCCTGTGGGCGAAAATGCCTTGTTGATGCCAGAGGTCAGAGGAGAATGGGCCGACTGCTTCAAGCTGACAGAAGGGCAACTTTGACTGAAATAACCACTCATTACAACCGAGGTATGCAGCAAAGCATTTGTGAAGCCACAACATGCACAACCTTGAGGTGGATGGACTACAACAGCAGAAGACCCCACCGGGTACCACTCATCTCCACTACATATAGGAAAAAGAGGCTACAATTTGCAAGAGCACACCAAAATTGGACAGATGAAGACTGAAAAAATGTTGCCTGTTCTGATGAGTCTCGATTTCTGTTGAGACATTCAGATGGTAGAGTCAGAATTTGGCATAAACAGAATAAGAACATGGATCCATCATGCCTTGTTACCACTGTGCAGGCTGGTGGTGGTGGTGTAATCTCCGGGGGATGTTTTCTTGGCACACTTTAGGCCCCTTAGTGCCAATTGGGCATCGTTTAAATGCCAAGGCCTACCTGAGCATTGTTTCTGACCATGTCCATCCCTTTATGGCCACCATGTATCCATCCTCTGACGGCTACTTCCGGCAGGATAATGCACCATGTCACAAAGCTCGAATAATTTCAAATTGGTTTCTTGAACATGACGATGAGTTAACTGTACTAAAATGGCCCCCACAAGCACCAGATCTCAACCCAATAGAGCATCTTTGGGATGTGGAGGAATGTGAGCTTTGTGCCCTGGATGTGCATCCCACAAATCTCCATCAACTGCAAGATGCTATCCTATCTTAGTATAGTGCTTTTCTTCCAAAGAACCCAAAGCGCTTTACACCGTGAGGGGGAAAGCCCACCTCATCCACCACCAATGTGTAGCACCCACTTGGGTGATGCACGGCAGCCATTTTGCGCCAGAACATCCACCACACATCAGCTATCAGGTGGAGAGGTGAGTAGTTATATATGCTAATTAGGAAGGAGGGGGATTATTAGGTGGCCATGATTGAAGTGAGGCCTGGTTGGGAATTTGCCATCACACCGAGGTTAACACCCCTACTCTTACGATAAGTGCCATGGGATTTTTATTGACCATAGAGAGTCAGGACACCTATTTAACGTCCCATCCGAGAGACGGCACCCTACGCAGGGCAGAAGTCCCCATCACTGCCCTGGGTCATTGAGAAAGATCTTTAGACCAGAGAGAAGAGTGCCCCCTACTGGCCCTCCAACACCACTTCCAGCAGCACTAGTCTCCCATCCAGGGACTAACCAGGCCCAACCCTGCTTAGCTTTAGAAGCAAACCAGCAGGGCAATACAGGGCTCTATGCTGCTGGCATTACCCCGCCACTCACCCCCCGCAAAGTTTGCAACATTTGTGGCACAACGCAAAGCCATAAAACAATTGCAAACCCGCATCCCCTCAAGTGAATTCTGGATCACAAAGCAAAAAAATACTATTGCAAAGGTCAAAAGACAAGTTTGCAAAAAGGAATACAAAATAATAGCAACTGAAAGCAAAAAAGGTTGTAAAAATATAAATTTTTGCCCTGCACATTACAATATATTAATTTGTTTGCATTGCTTTTTATAATTTTTTTGCAATTTAATATATTTTTTTACAGTTTTGTATTTTCATTTTTGATATTCAGTTTTTAAAATTCGTTTGCAATTTCTTGTGACCCAAAAGTAATCCCATTGCAGGTGCAACATAATAGAAGGATCAATAATTGTAAAACGGGCAGCTAAAACGTAAAAACACCCTACATATTTTGACATATAACATAATTCATGTTTCAAAATAGTTTCCAGAGAAAATAACTTGGGAGAACTTCTAAGAACGTCTAAGACCCGACATAACGAGGTACCAGGCAGGAGAGAGAAATCTGCTCTTGTATATCACCAAAGACATGGTTACAACAAACAATTAAACACAACTCCCTGCATTGGTCTCAATTCATCCAACATTGTCGTAACACAAACAATTAAATGTTTTCCCTTCTCTACATCTTTGCCTCATAAACATCTCGGAAAGCGTACATGTGTCTTCCTGTACATCCTAAAAATGTTATCCAGTATAGAATTAGTATCATTTCTATGCATGACATATGCACATTTATTTCATGTTTGTTTAGTCAGTTCACACCTACGAGTTGTCTTAATGTGTTAAACTAATTTAGCAGACCATAATGATTTCCTATGAATGAAAATGTAATCCATGCATTTACCTTGATGCAGAATCGGTTCCTGTCAGCAACAGTTCAGTGGGCTTTCCATTCTCACCACCAGTATACAGTGGGTATAGAAAATAATCACCCCCCTGTAAAATAATTACATTTTGTTGCTCTGCAGACTAAAATGAAAACGGACAGCCACAGTTTTTGTTTCATTCAGCTGTATGTACAACTCATAACATCCAAGTGAAAGATATAATACAAACTTAATATAAATGAAAAAATAAATTACAAATTAAAAAACAGAATCACTGAGTTGGAAAAAGAATCACCACCCTCTGTGGTCATTTTTATTAGCTCAGCATGAAACAAGCTTTTCCTGAAGCATTTCAGTCCTTGGAGTGCAACTGAAAACCAAATTCAACTATGGGTGGCAAGGCATTGTCAAAAGATCTATCGGATAAAGTTGTGGACAGGCACAAGTCAGGAGATGGATACAAAACAATTTCAAAGGCTTTATCAGTCCCTAGAAGCCCAGTGAAGTCAATTATTAAGAAGTGGAAGGTATTTTTGGTACAACACAGACCCTTCCTGGGTCAGGACATCTCTCCAAACTGGATGAAAAAGCCAGAAGGAAACTGTTCAGAGAGGCTACCAAGAGGCCTACACCAACTCTGAAGCAGTTGCAGGAATTCATGACAAAGAGTGGTCATTGTTTTCATGTGACAACAATATCACAAATCATCCAAAAATGTGGCTTGTATGGGATGGTTGCAAGAAAAAAGCCGCTACTCAAGAAAGACCACATGCAGTCACGACTGAGCTTTGCCAAAATGCACCTTGATGATTCTAAGGCCGCGTGGAAAAAGGTGTTATTGTCAGATGAGACTAAAATTAAATTGTAAGGCCTCAACGCCAAGCGATATGTCTGAAGAAAATCCAATACAGCTCACCATCTAAATAACACCATTCCTACCGTAAAATCCTGGAGGTGGTAATATCATGTTATGGGGTTGTTTCTCTGCAGCAGGGACTGGAGCACTTGTCAGGATAGAAGAAAAAATGAATGGGGCAAAATAATGTCAAATTCTTGAGGAAAACTTGCTGCTCTTTGCCAGAAAGTTGTCAATGGGAAGAAGATCTACCTTCCAACATGACAATGACCCAAAGCACACAGCAAAACTGACCACACAGTGGTTGAAGGAGAAAAAGGTGAATGTCCTTGCATGGCCTAGTCAGAGCCCAGACTTAAACACCATTGAAAATCTGTGGAATGACTTGAAGACAGCAGTCCACAAATGGTCACCATCAAATTGAACTGAACTTGAGCAGTTCTGCAAAGAAGAGTGGTCAAATATTGCAACGTCTAGATGTGCAAAGTTAGTAGAGACAAATCCCAACAGACTAAAGGCTGTAATTAAAGCAAAAGGTGGTTCAACAAAATACTGAAACAAGGAGGTTATCCCGTTCCAACTCAGTGATTATGTGTTTTAATTTCTTTATCTTTTCTGACATGTTGGTGTTATATCTTTTACTTGGATGTTATAAGTTGCACTGGGTAAATACAGCTGAATGAAACAAAAACTGTGTCTCTCTTCATTTCAGGCTGCAAAGCAACAAAATATTATTATTTTACAGTGGGATGATTCTTTTCTATACCCAAAGTAGATATAGATAGAGATAACAACAGTCATGTGGGCTCTCCAATCTCACCACCAGTAAGGAAACAGGAAGGAGGGGGTGAATGTTCCTTAGTCAGAACTGAGATAGGCTACATAGATATCAACTTCAACTTTCAACTTTATTGTCACGTAATCACAAGTAACCAGTGAAATTAGCCATCAATCTGTCCATACAAACATAACATCGGGTAGAAAGGACAGGAAGACAGGGATTAGAAAAACAATACAGCATTACATGAGGATATATAGTTAGAGATAACATAACTCTTTCAGAAACAACGTTTTTAAATTATATTCACACTTACAATCTGGATGTTTTCAGCTAGCTGTACAATTCCAGTGTTAAACTCGTGAAGAAAACAAAAAGTATTAGAAGAGCTGTAACTGAAATATATCTTATATTAGGTTCCATTTTGAAACAAATGTTAAACCACAAAAGCATTGTTTTCCATTTCCAGGAAGTTGTCAAGGTGTTGAAAACCACAAGTGCAGGTGGCCAGATTAGATTTAGGTCCCTCATACTGATTTGGTTGTTTCCTACCATAAATAGGGCTCAGGCAAGTGCACAGATAGAGGGGCTTGAGCCTCTGCCCTTTCCCCTCAGAATCAAACATTCCCCTCTTGGCTGGTGTTATATATTATATGTACATTAATTTACTAAAATGCAATTGTTGGATATTTAAGGGTCCCGCACCACCCTCTCTAATAAATGGTTTGTTCTAACATTACCTTCAGGCAAGGGAAATTTAAAACGATTTTCAGATTGGCACAGTGTGGTGACTATTCAGTACCCAGTAAGCCATGCTTGACATCCACTAACTTCCTTTTAGTTCTCTGGCCTAATATCCTGTTCAACATTTAAATGAGTAACAGGCAACCGACAATTTGTGCTAAAATACTATTTATTAGGGTGATATCAGCTAAAATGGGCTATCAGGTAAAATTGGCCAAATAAGGTTGTAGTGTCATATCTCTTCAAATTTTTACAGCCAATTACATTGTTGCTTCAACACTTGTTGACATGTAACAATTGTTTTGATTGGTCTGAGTTTGCTAAGGCAGGCAGGGCAGGGTTTTACATGAAGCTTGTCAGAGAAATTGTATGAAGTGAACCTGACATAGTAAATTTCATTCATCACTAATAAGGGTCCTAAAACAATTATAATTTTTCACGTAAAAAAAAATATTGTTTGGGCCATCCAGAAAACACCTTGTCCAGAGAAGACAAGGTGAGAGCTACCATCAGTCCTGTGTCATGCCAACAGAAAAGCATCCTGAGATCATTCATGTGTGGGGTTGCTTCTCAGCCAAGGAAGTGGGCTCACTCACAATTTTGTCTAAAAACACTGCCATGATTAAAGAATGGTACCAACACATTCTCCGACAGCAACTTCTTCCAACCGTCTAAGAGAAGTTTGGTGACGACCAATGCCTTTTCAACTATGATGGAGCACCTTGCCATAAGGCAAAAGTGATAACAAAGTGGCTCGGGGAACAAAACATCAACATTTTGGGTCCATGGCCAGGAAACTCCCCAGACCTTAATCCCATAGAGAACTTTGTATTTTTAGCTGTGGTGTCCGTAGTAAAATATTCCAGTTAGGGTTAACAGTGTGTGCACTGGCACAGGTAGTTATATCTGGTCCTCCACATGAGCTTCTCCTTAGTTGGAGTGTAACACCTCTGTAGATTACAGTCAGGTCATCAATTAGTCTATAGAATGTCTGTTAGCCCGGTGTCTTGTGTACATGTAGATCTGGAATAAATCCAGATCCCTAATTGTATATTAAGGTAGAGAAATGACTGAATGGAGGAAGACTGCATTTTTATCTTTAATTATCTGTATCTGTGGGTATGCACATATCCAAAATAGCAATTTAGCATCACATGCTGGCAAAACAGAATTGGTAGTGGTTAATTCTATACAGCTGAAACACTAGTCTGAATGTAAATTGGTGGTTGACGTGACATGGCCTTTTGTGGTTCTGAGCGTCATACACAAATGAATAAAAACAACTTTTTTATGTTGCTCAGAATATGCTGCTTTATGTGAACATACTGAATCAATGCAAATCATCAGTCACCTTTTCAAAATGTTCCTACCAAACATAAAAAAGCTTATATGGTGTGACCAAGCACACTTCACAAAGTTTAGACTTAAATAAACTAAGATAAAAAATTGCAAATTTCCGAATTAAGTACAGGATGATAACACAGGTGTATATTTGTAAGTCTACTCTTTTCAAAGTCCAGGCATAATATTTTGAGTCAGCTCTGATTGAAAAGCTTTTGATATCAAATGGTGTGACACTATATTGTGATATTTAAATGGACAAATATTTGGAGACCCTTGGGGAAGAGTTGTCCTTGTTCAACCAGGAAGTACAGAAAACATCTCAGAAGTACATGGAATGGTTAGAATGTTCTCTTTTCATTTTCTTCAATAAATCAAATCTTTTTGTAAAAAAAGCCAAAGATGAATGAGTTTTTTGTTAATATTACATTAAATAACTATGTTACCATGTTGCAAAGTGGAATGCTGTTAGCATGCTAGCATATTACTGCAAGGCCCAAATTTGTGCTAAGTGCATGAAACCTCATATGGTGTGACACCATATGATATGACCTGTAGTTTCCTACACATGGAGTACTTATTCATTTGAGCTAACAATGTATTATTGTATTTTGTATTTAATAACTAAGTTTAATGTACTTTGTGTCCTTTTTTAATACTTTTCTATCATCACATGAAAAAATATGTAAAGCCAACCCTAAGCAAGTTTTTTTTTATACACAATGCATTCAAGTTGCTATACATGAACAGGAAAATATAAAAATTTAAAACAGATTAAAGATAAAATTAAAGCAATAAAATGAAAATAAAACAATTAGAAAAATATTACTGTTTAAGAAATAAACGAGACATAAAATATTGTGCAATCAGTTCAGACTTAGCACAGTGTTCATTCAGTAAATGCGTAGCTAAACAGATGTGTATTGAGTCTGGATTTAAAGTTGACTACTGTTGGAGCACATCTGATCTCCTCTGGGAGCTGGTTCCAGCTGCGGCTGGCATAGTAGCTAAAAGCAGATTCTCTGCGTTTTAAGTGAATCCTTGGTATCTCTAGCTGATGTAATCCTGATGATCTGAGTGGTCTGTTGGGTTTATATTCAATGAGCATATATGCAATGTACTGAGGTCCTAGGCCATTGAGTGATTTATATACCAGTAATAATACTTTAAAGTCTATCCTAAATGTGACTGGGAGCCAGTGTAGAGACCTGAGGACTGGCGTGATATGTTCATATTTTCTGGTTCTACTTAGAATCCAGGCAGCAGTGTTTTGTATGAGCTGTAGCTGTCTTATGGTCTTTTTGGGAAGACCAGTGAGGAGGCCATTACAATAATCCACCCTGCTGGTGATGAAACCATGAACAAGTTTCTCTAAGTCTTTTCTGGAAAAAAGCATCTAATTCTTGAGATATTTTGATAATATGCTGATTTAGTTATTGCTTTAATATGACTACTGAAACTAAGGTCTGATTCCAGAATTACACCAAGATTCCTGACTTGATCTTTAGTTGTTTGACCCCTAGCATCAACCTTAACCCTAACCACTCAGGGCAATCCATACTTAACTAATCCATTTGTCATATTAACTCACTCATGTTCTTCCTTTTTTGTAAATAGTAAAAGTAAATAGTAAATTGTGCAGATAAAACAGGGAAATACAGGGAGAGGGTAAACACAGATCCTGCAAGGACAGAAGATGTCCTGAGAAAACAAAGGACAAAGTAAGAACAAACATTAAGATTATTAGTAGTATTGATAATAAGTAGGCAGACCTACAATAGTGTAGCCCAATACAGGCTAGGTTACAAAAGCTAAATATTTCTGACATTATAATTAATTACAATTAATTTAACATAATTATTGTAACACTGTTTTTCTGTTAACAGATACAGTACAAAGTGAATGTGGCATACTTGTGTGATATTTGTACTGTTTTTGTTTGAATGTTAAATGCATATAATACATGTTTTTGCATGACAAATTGTGGTTTATCTTATGTTGTGACACTATATCATTTGCTGTGACCTTCATAATTGTGACAATAAAAAAGCTTGGATAGTGATAAATCATAAAAATCGAATTACACATGGAGAATAGTTTCAGCAACATTCATAAGCACTTTGTTAGATTTATAACAGGGTTTGTCAGAATTAATAAAAAAATATGTTGACAGATTGAAGACACATGCCTTACTTTGCATGATGATTAAGAAAAACACTACAAAATATAATACATTTGCACAAGAAAATGCTATATCTCAAGATATTAATGATAAAGAATTATGATAAAGTGAGTTATTTAAAAAAGTACACACCATTTTCATTTTATACACAATAACTTAAAAAAAAAATTTTTGGCACTAATTCAACAAATTGGTAAATAAATTCATAATCTAAAACAAAATCTTAAAGACCACACATGTTTTTGGAAAGCTAAGAATTGGTACAGCACAACTCAATAATCTTCATGCCTAATATTTGAAGTAAAAAAAATCAGGCTTATATGTCAACCACCCAAATGCATAAACAACAAAACAGTAAGAAAAAAAAATTGTGTCACAAGAAATTAGAGCATCTGCATTTAAAAAAAATAATATTTTATCCCCCGCCGATTTTGTACGTTTGCCCACTGACAAAGAAATGGTCAACAATTTCAATGGTAGGTTTATTTGAACAGTGACAAACAGAATAGCAACAACAAAAATCCAGAAAAATGCATTTCAAAAAAGTTATTAATTGATTTGAAACTTTATTTTTATATAGCGCCTTTAAAGTAGCTTCTATAGAACAAACTGATTTAAAACACAACAAACACAAGGATAAAATCAAGCAAAAGCTTACCTAAAAAAAACATGTTTTTAAATGAGATTTTAACAAGACTTGGTGTCTGTGCATCTCTGATATTTGGAGGGAGTGCATTCCAAAGCCTAGGAGCATAGGAAGAGAGAGCCCTGTCCCCCACAGTGCGGAACTGTGTCTGTGGGACTGTCAAAAGATCAGCCTAGGAGGAGCGTCAGTGACGCGTTGGTGTATATGAAATAAAAAGCCAGACAGATACTGAGGGGCCAAACCATGCAGTGCCTTATATGTTAGCATTAAGATTTTAAAATCAACTCGGAACCTGAACGGAAGCCAATGCAAAGACTTTAAAATCGGTGTAATATGCTCATTTCTCCTGACTCCAGTCAGGATCCTAGCAGCAGAATTTTGTACACATTGAAGTTTGTTAAGTGTGGTTTTAGGAGCCCCAGCAAGAAGTGCATTGCAGTAGTCAATGCGAGAAAAGACAAAGGTATTAATAAGCTTTTCAGCTACAGAGAGGGATAACATAGAACATAGTCTGGCAATATTTCTGAGATGAAAATACAAGCTCCTAACAGCAAACTGCACATGAGAGTCAAAGGTCAGACCAGAATCAAATATAACTCCCAAGTTTTTTTATTTATTTTGAGCCTCCAAGTCAGAGCCATCTACGTTTACGATCAGTGAACCAGCTTTACGAAGCTGATGAGAGGTGCCAATGAGCAAGACCTCAGTCTTGTCACTATTAAAACACAAAAAGTTTTGGGACATCCATGTTTTTATCTCAGAAATACAGTATGTTAAAAAAGGAACATTCACATTTTCACCAGGCTTAGAGTGAATATAAATCTGAGTGTCATCTGCGTAAGAATTGTAATTTAGCCCAAGTGATCTTAGAAGCAATCCAAGTGGAAGTCCCACTCCTCTTTGCAGATCCTCTCCAAGTCATTAAGGTTTCGAGGCAGACGTTTGGCAACTCAACTTCAGCTCTCTCCACTGATTTTCCATGGGACTAAGGTCTGGAGCCTGGCTAGGCCACCCCAGAACCTTAATGTGCTTCTTCTTGAGCCACTCCTTTGTTGACTTGACTGTGTGTTTTGGGTCATTGTCATGCTGGAATACCCATCCCAGACCCATTTTCAATGTCCTGGCTAATGGAAGGAGGTTCTCACCAAGATATTACAGTACATGGCTCCGTCCATTGTCCCTTTGATGCAGTGAAGTTGTCCTGTCACCTTAGCAGAAAAACTAGTCTGTGTGTAAAAAAATAATGTTTCCACCTCCATGTTTGACATTGGGGATGGTGTTTTTGGGGTCATAGTCAGCATTCCACCTCCTCCAAACACGGCGAGTTGACCGCAACTCTTTCACCCAGGTCCGCTCTGTATTATTCAGATGTTCACTGGCAAGCTGAAGACGAGCCTGTACAGGGGGACCTTGCGGGCACTGCAGGATTTCAGTCCTTCATGGCGTAATGTGTTATCAATTGTTTTCTATGTGACTATGGTACCAGCTGCTTTGAATTCATTAACAAGACCCCCCTGTGTAGTTCTGGGCTGATTTCCCACTGTGCATGGAGCCCCAGACCGAGGGAGCAGTGCAGGGAAAGTTCTTTCTTCCAGTTGCATATAATCACACCAACTGTTGTCACCTTCTCACCAAGTTGCTTGGCGATGGTCTTGTAGCCCATTCCAGCGTTGTGTAGGTCTACTATCTTGTCCCTGACATCCTTGGGCAGCTCTTTGGTCTTGGCCATGGTGGAGAGTTTGGAATCTGATTGATTGCTTGCTTCTGTGGACAGGTGTCTTTTATACAGGTAACAAGCTGACATTAGGAGCACTCCCTTGTGTATAAAGGTAATGACATGAGATTAGGAGCATTTAAGGGAGTGCTCCTAATCTCAGCTCGTCCCATTTTTATTTCACTCATTGTATTGCAAATCAATAACTTTTTTTTGTTATTCTGTCTCTCACTGTTCAAATTAACCTACAGTACCATTCAGATTATAGACTGATCATTTTTTTGTCAGTGGGCAAATGTACAAAATCAGCAGGGGATCAAATACTTTTTACCCTCACTGTAGGTATCCACATTGGTAGGATCAAACCCCTTTACATAATACATTCTGAAACAGAGTCTTGCTAAATATTTTTCAGTATATCGCAACATTCAATGTCTCTTTCCTTCATTGTTCGGGTTTGAGTTTGAGAATCACCAAACCTCACCAGCCTATGGCTGTTCCTCTCTTTCCTTTTGAGGAAGTGTACCACTTGTGTAATGTGGGCCTTGCCCAGTCTGGTGATGAAACAGTAGAGGAAGGGGTCAGCTAAGCTGTTGAGAGCTGACATGTACACACTGACCTTGTACATTAAGTACAAAGATTTCTTACATTTCTGCAGTAGTCCATGCACAGCCATCATAATGTGGATGGGTCCGAAGCATATCGTCAGAGTCAGCAGGACCACACCAAGGAGTTTGAATACTCGCTTTCTCTCCTGCTCGTCTGTGGCCCGGTTGGAGCGGACCGCGGTACAAATCCCCCGGCAGCAGAACGAAACCAGCAAAACAGGAAAAATAAAACCCAGGACACCACGAATCACGCTGACCCCCCCAGTCTCGTCCGACATGGGTAATTTGTGAAAACAAACAGCATTGTTCCCATCTTCGGACATGACCCAGATAATAGCTACAGTGTTGCAGGAGACAACCAGTACCCAGATTGCTACGGTGATCACCACGGCAGTGTCCCGCCTCCTCATGTAGGTATACTTTAGTGGATGGACAACAGCAAGGTAACGGTTCATTGCAATACAGCAAAGAAGCCCATCGCTGGTGTAGAAGTTAGTATAGATTAGGATGACGGTGAGGTAACATAGGACATTACCGTAAAACCAGTGCCCATACCACAGGTAGTTCACCAACAGAGACACGCCTGCAGTGGATGAGAGGTCAGACAGGGCAAGGCTGAACAGATACACACCCAGATCATTCCTCTGTCGAATGTACTGCCAGGACACATGCAGTGAGATCAAGTTACAGGGAATTCCAAAGATTATAATGACCAGGTACAGAAAGGAAAAAACCTTCCTTTCAGTTTCACTAGGTGTGTAACATGGAGCCGTGTTGCCTGTGGTATTGGGGGTATTCTGCATTCCAAATGTGGTATTCATGGCCACTCACCTTTCAACAAACAAATCATATAATTACTAAAGGTTTAAAGTCTTGCTGTGACAGTGAATGATTTACCTGTGTGCATAAACATCTAACTAAAGATGAACTTACTTGACATTGCTGTTTGCCTATCTAAGCAAATAATATATCAAGGTTGTCTTTAACACAAAGAAGAATTTGTATTTGTAATAGAAGTTAATACTTACAGTTTATATGGGAGGGCATCCAACAGGAACTATAGATTAAAATCATTAAATTAGGTTGCATCTACGATAATAAGCCTCCAAATCGAACTGATAGATGCCACACATGGTATCATTCAGATGCTTCCTCAAGAACCTCTGAAACAGGAAGTAAGAAACCACCGCTTCCTGAATACTTTGCTAGAACACAGATGCATTTAGATTCTAAGTTAAAGTAAAACAGAATATACAGAAAAATTATTAGTGTAAAAACATTCTTAATCTTGATCTTCCATTATAAGGACATGTCATCTCACAGCAATTGGAAGATACTGTACTGACACCATTCCTCTTTTCATTATAGGAGACAAGTTTGACCCTGACTTTTTTAGAATGATCTCTCTCAGTATTTCCTTGCTTGTCAACATTTTTTTATCAACAATTCAACAAACCCACTACCCATACCGATAACTAATATATATGGCCATACATATGAAAAATCTTAACATATATTTGAAAATATATTACCATATATGTTAATTACATATTTAAATACAGAAATCTAATATATGCCCATATATGGCCATACATATGAAAAATCCTAACATATATTTGAATATACACTGCTCAAAAAAATAATAGGAACACTTTTAAACAACTAAATGTAACTCCAAGTCAATCACACTTCTGTGAAATCACACTGTCCACTCAGGAAGCAACACTGATTAACAATCAATTTCACATGCTGTTGTGCAAATGGAACAGACAACAGGTGGACATTATAGGCAATTAGCAAGACACCCCCAATAAAGGAGTGGTTCTGTAGGTGGTTACCACAGACCACTTCTCAGTTCCTATGCTTCCTGGCTGATGTTTTGGTCACTTTTGAATGCTGGCAGTGCTTTCACTCTAGTGGTAGAATGAGACGGAGTCTACAACCCGCACAAGTGGCTCAGGTAGTGCAGCTCATCCAGGATGGCACATCAATGCGAGCTGTGGCAAGAAGGTTTGCTGTGTCTGTCAGCGTAGTGTCCAGAGCATGGAGGCGCTACCAAGAGACAGGCCAATACATCAGGAGACGTGGAGTAGGCCGTAAGAGGACAACAACCCAGCAGCAGGACTGCTACCTCCACCTTTGTGCAAGGAGGAGCATGAGGAGCACTGTCAGAGCCCTGCAGAATGACCTCCAGCAGGCCACAAATGTGCATGTGTCCACTCAAACTGTCAGAAACAGACTCCATGAGGGTGGTATGAGGGCCCGACGTCCACAATTGGTGGTTGTGCTGACAGCCCAACACCATGCAGGACGTTTGGCATTTGCCAGAGAACGCCAAGATTGGCAAATTTGCCACTGGCGCCCTGTGCTCTTCACAGATGAAAGCAGGTTCACACTGAGCATGTGACAGACGTGACAGTCTGGAGATGCCGTGGAGAACATTCTGCTGCCTGCAACATCCTCCAGCATGACTGGTTTTGCAGTGGGTGAGTAATGGTGTGGGGTGGCATTTCTTTGGGGGGCCGCACAGCCCTCCATGTGCTTGCCAGAGGTAGCCTGACTGCCATTAGGTACCGAGATGAGATCATCAGACCCCTTGTTAGACCATATGCTATTGCGGTTAGCCCTGGGTTCCTCCTAATGCAAGACAATGCTAGACCTAATGTGGGTGGAGTGTGTCAGCACTTCCTGCAAGAGGAAGGCATTGATGCTATGGACTGGCCCGCCCATTCCCCAGACCTGAATCTGATTGAGCACATCTGGGACATCATGTCTCGCTCCATCCACCAATGCCACAATGCACCACAGACTGTCCAGGAGTTGGCGGATGCTTTAGTCCAGGTCTGGGAGGACATCCCTCAGGAGACCATGCGCCACCTCATCAGGAGCATGCCCAGGTGTTGTAAGGAGTTCATACGGGCATGTGGGGGCCACACACACTACTGAGCCACAACTACTTGACTTGTTTAAAGGACATTACATCAATATTGGATCAGCCTGTAGTGTGGTTTTCCACTTAGATTTTGAGTGTGACATATCTAAACCTCCATGGGTTGATAAATTTGATTTCCATTTATAATTTTTGTGTGATTTTGTTGTCAGCACATTCAACTATGATAAGACGAAAGTATTTCATACGATTAGTTAATTCATTCAGATCTAGGATGTGTTATCTTAGTGTTCCCTTTATTTTTTTGAGCAGTGTATATGACCAAATATTTTGATTACAAAATTTGAATTACAAAATGAGGAAATACAGTATATGTCACATTCGAAATATATGTACATATGTAATGATGTTTCCACCATATATGCCGATGTCTGACATATAAGTATACATACCTATATGGCCATATATTAGATTTCTGTATGGGATACACTTAAAAAAGTTTTTATCAAATATTTAATTGACAGACATGTCATACCCCTACTTATCATCACATTTACATTACTGTATGTAACATCAATATCTCACACATAAGCATTCATTCTTGTTTAAATTTGTAGACAAATTGTTAATTGACATAAGGCAAGAATAACTGTACCAGTATTTCTATATTAATTATTCACATAATCTCATATGTACATTCACTTATTCACTCTGTAAACCACAGGCAAATGCAGCTATGGATGTTAAATGTGGAAATGTCACATATATAAAAACGGCCAATTTTTGAATATTTCGACATATGTACATATAGGTGATGAAGTTTCCACCATATTTGCCAATATAGGACATATAAGTTATATACACATATAGCCATATATTAGATTTATGTATGGGTAACCTGGAGTCACACAGTATTGTCTCTTCCAGGTTCCATTCAGGCTAAAGGTCCTAAATATGATCATATCTGACTTAGACATAAAGTAGTAATTTATTGCTGTTTTTACCTCGGTAATAAAAGCCTTTAAATCAGCCATTACGTCCTATAGACTCAGTAACGTAGGGACCTCAGAGGAATGTCTGGCTGCTTTGAAGACGCATTCTCTGCATGTACAAAATCTGAGGACTGCTGTTGACAACACTGTCATGTTTTTGGGTCTTTTTCCTTGTTTGTTTTTTTTCTTTTGGGGTGTTTTTCAAGGTTTAGCCAACCATATTCTCTGTGCATATAATCATGCTTGCACCTTCTGCTGGTATCTTCCTGATCCACATTTTTGCACTATATGGTATACAAGTGGTCCCAATGTATACAGTAGAATCCAACACGCTAACTTTAACCTTCATCTTATCTTTTATACTTAATAACAATGCATGCTCTTGGAGCATTCTGTACTTCAACCTGCCTGCTAACAAAACATCCTTGACTGTGTTAAAATATGTTGACACCTACTGTATAAATGTTTTGCCATGTGACTTGATTGCTATCTGTCATTCAATACACCATTTTTAGGCAAAAAATTCACAATTTGGTAATATAAAAGTTATAAATAAGATATCCACAGGAATTGCAGAGCAGAGGGAGCCGAGAGAGCTTAGGTTCCTGAATTAAGTTTCCCATTAATTTCTCCAATCGACGTCTGGAAAAATCTGTATAAAGACTTTTACACCATGCCTTAGGCTAACCAGCTACGACGTGACTCGTAAGCATAAAACATATGATGTAGAGTTAAAAACCAAACAAAAAATCCCAAAAACGTCAAAGGTACAAGACTGTGTACATATTTTCTTTTCCGAGCAAATGAAATACTCATCTCATAAACCACTGCGCACCACTGAATTATATAGTCGAAGACAACCGCGAAAAATCCTCTCCAACAACTTTCAATCCAACAACAGCCTTGCGTACTTTTTCCTTTAAACCTAGTGAATGTACAGTTAATAGAGGTTAT
The DNA here is from genome assembly GCA_016801145.1 of Umbra pygmaea. Lineage (NCBI taxonomy): Eukaryota > Metazoa > Chordata > Actinopteri > Esociformes > Umbridae > Umbra > Umbra pygmaea. The sequence continues at coordinate 6,321 of JACXGM010004321.1, read as the reverse complement.
TTCAGTTGTATTCATGTAAATAATAGTGTTTTGTATAGGTATTGTGTGTTGAAGTTTAGATTTATCATTGTGTATTTTATATTGTGTGTGTGTGAATACGGTTAACGTTAACGTTAGCAACATGGTGCAGTGCTCTGTTTTGACAGTGGCATGATAAAATGATTGATATGACTCTATAACTGTATATGAAGACTACAGTAGCCTAGCTAAAGTGAATGGATAATGCTAACTAACTATACCAACCTCACCACAACTTTGTAGGTCTTGTCATCCTGGCCCTTACAAAATCCACAAGCTGACCCTCAGTGTTTTTTTACCCCTTTCGACACTTGTTCTCATCCTTGAAAAAAAGCCATCATGGCAGCCAAGGAGATCATGATTGCACTGATAAGTCTACTGTGCAGAAATGCAACATAGGTTTATTTAATTTTTTTATTAAAGATCATACAGTAGATAGTAACATTACAGTAGCCTACACAGTACAGCAGCAAAGACTAACAGACTTTTGTGGTGGGGAGTTTTCACATTTATGGTGGTGGTGTAGTGTAGAGAGAAGGAGATCACGGCAGGAATGGTGGTAGTTGATGATCGTTTGTTTACTAATAATAATAATAATAATAATAATAATAGTCGCCCACTCAGGGCACACTAAGATTTGTACACGGCTACCGAGATGTACAAACCTTCACTTGCATAAATCCTACGTGCTCTTAACAGCGGCATGGAATGCTGTAGCTAACACAAACATATATATACTGTACATAGAGACTACGATAGCGGGACTCACTTTTCACAACGCAAATATGTTGCTCCTGGACAGGCTTGAAGGAATAACCACACTCCCAGGTAGCAGGAAACAAAAATATTACGTTACCTGCATATATACAAGGTAACCTAACCTTACCAGTATAACCAGGCTGTCCGCAATCACCAATCAACCCAATCTACCAGACTGTAAACCCGAATAGTAAGCAGAACTCAAAAAAATTAAGGTAACTGATTACTTAAAAAGTTTTGCATTCGTGATGTAATTCAATTGAGTTCAGAATACTTAAAATACCTTCAAACATTGTATGTGACTTGAACAATGTTTTTCTTATTTGAGTTCATGAAACTTAAACATTTCAAGTAATCCGTTACCTTAATTTTTGTGAGTTCTGCTTACCATTCGGGTTTGCAGTGCAGATAGCAGCCTCCTAATCTAAACCCTATCAGAACTACAACTCACACTAGAGAGAGGCGTATACTAACACAACACTAAAGGGACAGGTCGTAGAACTTAAAATAACACAAATCTACATGCAATGCACTGAAACCCAAAATACATGAATATACAAATGAAACTAACTAAAGATATGCATTAAACCAAGAATACACCAAATAACTAAAACTAAAAGAGAATATACGTGTATCAATTAAACTAAACAATTACGAGTCCATAATCTCAGTTCCTGTCCACACCTGCCATCTGCTGAGCAGGGTGTGACAGGGGTTTAGGGTTCCCCCAAACAGTTACACGAGTTCCACCAATCCGAGGCATCACTGTGGGATTATGGGATTGTTTAGGATTGTGGGTCACATAGTACTTATCCAAGACATTGCAAATAAAATACATTTATCTCAAAATGAGATTGGTTCCCATGAACGTTTGGCATCTATATGAGCATATACATTTGCGTAGTCTACCATCGATGGTTACGATTTTATGGCATATACTCCAATTGTCAATGGAGAAATTGTATTGTATTCTTACTTCCGGAGCCGGCTGTGTGCGGGACTGTTGAGGTCTATTGTTATACTCACATCCCACAATCCAAAAATGTGCATCATGATTTGTACACACAGCCTACAACCAACAAATGATAACTGATACATAGGAAAAAAAATATGCACAAATGTAATTTACTATCCACAAATAAGAAATGCTTGACTTGTATTTGTAAACTAATATTATAATAAATGCAAAACGGTTTCTAACTCAACATATTTGAGTTACAACTGTTGATTGTATGTGTCATCTTCCTTAAAAAACTATATTCCTCTGTTCAGTATTTACATTTCATATTCATTAAAGGAATACTCCAGACCCCTAAACACCTCAAAATCCTTGTGCCGGTCATGTTTCCGACACGACAGTCACTAAAAACACCATCTTAATGTGTTCTGTAATTCACAACTCGGCCACCATAGGTTTGCTAATTGTACCGTCAATTAAATATTTTACAAACACATACATTATAAATCTTGATTGACTTGGTAAGAATTATTGATGATTTAACCGTAAAAGTCCCCTTTTACCATGTAAAAAGTGTGCTTTTATGGCAACTCATGTAAGATGGAATCACAAGTGATGGATAAGCTTACATCTCCCACACCAATGCAGTTTGTCGGGAACCTTGCTGATAATTGGAAACGTTTCAAGCAGAGATTTAACATATACTGTACATAACTGCAAGCGGTGCGGGTGAAGATAATGAAAAGTTAAAGGTGTCCATCTTTTTGCATATAATAGGGCAAGATGCATTGGAAATTTATAATATCTTTCAGCTAGACAAGCCAAACTTGACACTAGCAGTGGTAATGGCAAAATTTGAAGAGTATTTTGTGCCAAGCGAGAATGTCACTTATGAGATATACAAGTTTTTCTCTGCGGATCAAAAACCAGGAGAGACTTTTGATCATTACTTGGCTAAATTACACACACTGATTAAGTCATGTGAGTTTGGGGAGCTGAGAGACTCATTAGTTAGGGATGAAATAGTAAGTGGAATTGCTGATAAGGCCTAAGAGTAAGGTTGCTACAAGAACAGGATTTTGTACTGGAGAGAGCTGTTAATGCATGTAGAGCAGCCGAAACGACACATGCACAAGCTTGGGAGCTGCGGAGGGAAGAGTCCACAGTGCACATGTTCAAAAGAGACAAGCAGCTCTCCAAGAGATATGTTAAAATACAGCAGCACGTACAGAAAAATTTCAACAATAAATGAAGAAATTATGGAAGAACACATGCCAAAATCCTGTCCAGCCTTTGGGCAAACCTGCAATAATTGTGGGAAAAGAAACCATTATGCAAGATGCTGCAGAAACGCCTTCACAAAGAAGAAGGTACATGCAGTTGAGGAACAGCACGAGGAATTCTTCATGGATTCCATGCAAACTAGTGATTCAGACAGATCTGAATGGATTTTTCCATTGACAGCCAACAAGACAATAATTCCATTCAAACTCGATCCTGGTGCCCAGGTAAAGTTATTGTCAGAGGAGGACTACGAAACCCTCTCGAGTAAAAGCAAAATACACCCAGTGAAGTTAAATTTGACAGGTTATACTGGGGAAAATGTTCAAGTTCGTGGTAGCTGTATACCTTCTGGGCTGTGTACCTTCAGATCCCCCACCCGGTACAGCCAGAAGAGGACTGGCCACCCCCTTGAGTCTGGCCTCTCTCTAGGTTTCTTCCCAGTTCCCTCCTACTAGGGAGTTTTTCCTAGCCACTGTGCATCACTTGTGTTGCTTGCTTTTGGGGGTCTCGGGCCGGGTGTCTGTCAAAGCACTTTGTGACAACTGCTGTTGTAAAAAGGGCTTTATAAATAAATTTGATTTATAATAAAATTTGATTTATAATAAAATAAATTGGATTGATCCTCTACATAATGGTCACTATATAGTCAATCAATCAAATTTATTTGATTGATTGAGGGTCAATCAATCAAATAAATTTGATTGATTGACTGTATAGTGACCATTATGTAGTGCACAGTAAAAATGGCTGTGTTAAATCAACACCCTAAGTGTTAAATTAACACTCTCAGTGTTTATATATAGGTCCAAATTGACACTGAAGAGTGTTAATTTAACACTTAGGGTGTTGTTTTAACACAGCCGTTTTTACTGTGTGGATTTTTAGATGTTTCACAGGACTGATTATAGCAGCTGTCTAAGGACTACCAGTCTCTCACACTCTTGATGACTGCCGGAGTGAGACCCGGAAGGAAGGGGGGCCAAACCCCCCACTATGGGTAGTCAAACAAGAAGCTGAGAGCTCAACATTATACTGCATATCATGATATATCATTTTGGGGTTTGCTGGATCATCCCATAAAGGGAGTTTTGGTTCTACTACATGCAAGGCTATATGATTTTCTCCACAGGGCGACTAGAAGAGATTAATTCTAGCTTTCTACAGTGAAGCATAGTCAAATGCAGTGGCGGGCCGTGCATTTTACACCTAGGCCTTCATATCTTCCCGAAATTAAAACGCATTATAATAACCTCACAATGACATTCTAGGGTTTTTGTATATATTATACAAAATGTAAATAGGCTACATCGTATTTCTTTTAAGTTATATTTCTTAATGTTAGTATGTCAGAACACAGAAATACCACTTTTTTGTTCACCCTGAAGTTTTGCAAACTACCAACATTTATCTTTCCTCCCTGAAGGTGGCTTTCAGAGGCTAGATCGGGGGCATTCCTCATGCCGTTTTCTGCAGTTATACTATGCACCGAATAGCCTAATAACTTGCATCCTTCGTTCTTTCCTGTACTTAAATGTGCGCATTTCCTTGTGGATTCTAATATTTTTTACCTATAATTTTACAAATTTTAGGCTACATGAAAATAGCAATGAGAAAAACGATTTCACTTCGCTATTTGAACTCTAGCCTACTGGACAACTGCTGAGAAAAATAGTTTTTGCAATAGCTAACGTGTGGCTCCGTCTTTGGAATGATTATGCATTTTAGGCGCATTTAAATCACGTTTCTTTCTTTTTAAAATAGCAATAAAGACAGTTTTACAGCTTTAAGCATGGTCTCTGAATGACAAAGTAGACAGTCGTTATCATCAATATGAAATATACCAGTATGCATAGGGCTGAACATTTCCATTGAAACATTTACGTGAATCAGATTTACAACTATGGCCGTCTATGGATAATCTGTCAAGCACATCATAACGCTCTTAAATGTGGAGGAAGTATCTCCTTGGAGTATCGGGCCTTTTACACAAGTACAAGTACGAGTATGCTAAAAGTAAAAAATCTAACAATCTAAAAATTCAAAGTTTAAAGAAATCGGAAAATGGTGTAAACTAAGCTAGATCTTGTTCGGATGGCAAACTTTTTTTACATTTTTTTGTTGAACTACCACTCCTATCAGAAACAGAAACGGTGCTGACGTAACGCTAGGCCGGCAGAAACGCTTTGCTTGGTCAAAGAACACACCCAACATGGTAAAGTCGACATCTGATGGGTTAAAAATATGACAATCAGCAACATTGTCCTGATGGGCTTCAACAGGAGACGGTATCCACTCGGAATTCTAAATGCCCTAGTCTACCCGGAGACAACACAGATGAAAAAATGGACAAAAGCTTTCATTTATATGAGCTGCGCTGAAAGCAAGGCAACTGAAAGGAGCGTATTGTAGCAATGAAATTACCTTATAGAATAATTTAAATTAACTTTTTAAAATATATATATTGTTAATGAAAAAATATATTCAAGAATAATATATGTTAAAAATATATTCTGACTATCTTTGGGCCTGCAGAGAAGGCTTTGCAGGCCCTGACGGCCCACCACTGGTCAAATGTTATAACCCAGTCCTTTTGTTACAGCCCAGATAGCGCAGCCGATGCGACGCATAATCTAATTGTTAATGTACTCTTTTGTTCTCCAATTCCAGCCAGTGAACTGATCTTTATTTCGTATGTATTGGGAGTTGTGGGCATCCCCTCTCAAGGGGAAATATAAGTCTTTGTTTAAGGTTAAATCAGATGAGATCTCTTTAACGATTAACGTCAGTGCGTGCCATAGCAAATGTGTTGAATAAATGTTGAGAAATAGACTGAACCGTATAAGACATGCTTAGATCGTCGATCATATTTAGGAGTTTTAGAGGACATGTAATTCTTGGTATTGTATTGTGTAATTCTGTGTCCGGTTAAAGCATGTACTTCGATGCCCTTTATCTGGAATTAAATATTATTCTCTTTAATAAGTTCTGTCCGTCTGACATTCTAAATCATTTCCCAGAACATCTCCGGTGGAGTCATTATTGGGAACGTGCTCTTAAGTTTCAGCCCTTATCACGCACACATTCAAGCTAGATAGCCTATGCACCTTTAGTTATTTCTGTGTTTAGAACACCACATTAATGACTGAGAGCTCCCCAGTAATCATGGATTTCTTTTGGACAGTCAGTTTTTCTCTCAGGCCATCCCTGTAAAATTGTCTTTCTGAGTGTAGTCCTTGTCACATCCTGCTCAGTTGCCTTTCCGATCTGTTCCGTCTCTGACATGACACTGCCTGCGTGACATC
>JACXGM010004320.1:6080-38537 GCA_016801145.1 Umbra pygmaea | reverse complement strand
GAAACAGACACACACGCTTTATTATATAAAACTAGTTTTCACCCTAAACACACATATCCTGGTCTATTAAAATCACAACTCCTCAGATTTCATAGGATTTGTACCAGAGTTGAAGATTTTGAATTAGCTACCAAAACTCTCTTTGCAGCCCTTATTGAGAGGGGCTACACCAAAACGATGTTCAGAAGAGCCTTAAGTACTTTCTTAGAATCAAAACCCATTTTAGTGGACACGCTACTACCGGTTATTACAACATACTCTCCTTATACAGTTCAGCTTATGAAAGTGGTCAAGAATAATTTAAACTCTTTCACACAACATTCACAACTGTTACAAAATCATAGACTAATTGCTGCCTATAGAAAGAACTGTAATCTACAAGATTCTTTGGTTAAAGCCAGACTTAAACCTCTGTTTAAACCCAAACAAATTGGTAAGAGTGAATTTTACAAACATTATTTTTGGGTTCAAAATCACAATACTCATGAGGTTTTTAAGACACAAGGGGACACTAGTGTTCAGACTAAAAATTGTATATACTTGACTATTTGTAAACACTGTAATAAACAATATGTTGGTGAAACTAGTAATACGCTTCTTACTAGATTTGTACAACACAGATACAATATTCTTAGAAAAAAGGACACTAGTCTCCCCTTGGTCCAACATTTCATCATACAGGGATGGTCTCAACTTGAACCTACAATCTTAGAAGCCAATCACAGATGGTCCACAGCTCAGAGGAAACGGGCAGAAAGGATTTGGATCAATAATTTGGGTACTTCGCAACCTTTTGGTTTCAATGAGAAATGAGGGGATTGGATCTGACTGGGGGAGCATAGTTTATGCATCGTTGTCACCACCCTAGGGGGTGGCACCCATTTATCTACTTCCTAACCCTAACCCAAGGCATGCTGGGTAATTGGTTAGGCTGCCACTCTCAAAAATGAGACAACCGTAAGGTGAATACCTTGCATTCAAAGTCACCTACCCATTGAATTCTTCCAAGGTTTAACTGAACTGGTGGCTCACCCCTTTAGGTGAGTCAAGGTTCGCCCGCAGTACTACGTAGTCGAGCGATGTACGGGACACGAGTACGGCGAAGAAATTAAATATGTATATATTTATTTATATATAAATGGAATTTTTTAGAATTATATATATAATTAATTTTATGTATATATAATTTTAAACACTTTTGTGTTGAGAAAGATATACATACATATCTTTAGGTATGTGTGTAAATCTTTTTCCACGATCTTCAGTCCTGAGCTGGCCAAACCAGGGTAACCTAACGGTGTAGTCAACAAATGGTTTGTGGCGGTCAGGAAAAGGTATAGTATGGCAGCCCCTGCGTCCACTTCTGGACAGCACGCAGATCGGTGGTCTTTGGGATATTCCACGGGACGATTAAATGCCATTTTCTCCGAGGGTTAGCCTCACTCACTACATCCGACACTCCATTTTGCACCACACACGTTTAATTCGACCTTATTGACCATTCTAAATTATTCCCAATTCCCCTTCCCCTGATCCATCTTAGAGGGTCAGGCCGAGGATGCAGTTAGAGTTAGACACTTTCCCTTTCCTCACTTAATAATTTTCATTAAAATTTTGTGATCTGCAACTTAATTCGAATTTCTTAAAGGCCGTACTTTAACTACTTTTAATGGTGCTCTAAAAATAATAATATACAATAGATCAATACCAATTGGATATGGAACACACGCCGGGATTTGATCACTCCTGGTCGGGCCGCCCTCAGTTGAGAGCGTCTAGTGTTAATGGCCGAAACGTTCGATGATACTGGGGTCCACTACTGATGATGTGTTTCCACAATTTAGATGCTTGTAATCAGAGAAAGGCTAAACGATCTCTGATCTTAATACCCTTTTGGGATTTTGTTAATGTCAGGAAGACGCACTAGTGTGCACAATTTCAATTTAATTAAACCTACGTTCGCCTACTTATTAAAATTCAAAATAAGTCGCCCAAAATGTCGCCAAAATTTAAACGTACTCGAAACTGAAAACCCTTTTAGGACTTTTTACTTAATTCTAGGACGTATCACTGGGAAAAGTCCCGTTTTGATTCGACTTAATATCACCGACTTATGAATTATCAAAATAATTCGCCAAAAAGTCAAAAAAATTTAAACGACCTCCTAAAAATAAATCCTTTTAGGAGTTATTACATCTTACTAAGACCCATCACTGGGAAAAGTTTCATTCCAATCGGACTGGTTTTCACCGAGTTATTAATTCTCAAAAAAATTCGCCAAAACGTCGAAAAAATTTTAACAACCTCCTAAACATAAATCCTTTTAGGAGTTATTACTTTATACTAAGACCCATCACTGGGAAAAGTTTCATTCCAATCTGACTTGTTTTCACCGACTTATTAATTCTCAAAAAATTCGAGGAAGACCATTATATACGTCTTTCTTCGGAATATGGACTTTTCACACAGTAATAAGTTCTTAGGATATCTTTTGACTCACTTTCACTTAATTTCAATCTTCCTTCACTTTTTACTGATTTATTAGCCACCAAAGTCGATAATAAACATTCCCAATGATAATTAAGGATAATTTCCTCTGATCGATAAATCCTTCTAGGGATTTATACATCCTAGCTCGACCTACTAGAGGACAAAATTTCATCTGAATTAGACCTTCTTTCACCGACTTATTAACCGTCGAAATAAGTCGTTTATCAAGTTTTTTAACGCTATATTAACCATATGCCTGTACGCAACTGTATACAGGTTTTAGAACTAATAGACACATAGTTCCCGTCCATAACTATGGACGGGTTCTGGGGAATAGGCACATATTTCTGTTTGCAAATGTGAACGGACGTTAGCATAGGTGTAGACACACGTAGCTCCCGTACGCAACTGTGTACGAGTCTGGGGAATAGGCGCACACTACCGTTCGCAACTGTGAATGGTCACATGATTTGGTGTAGACAATCGTAGCTCCTGTTCGCAAAGGTGAACACCTAGGGGAATAGGTCTAGATTTTGACACACTACCTCCTGACAGAGAATTATCCTGGTGTTATTTTTTCGGACTGGCTATTACTGAATTATTTCTTTTTCACCAAAGCCATAGGCCTTATTTACTAATATTTTATTTATTAAATCCTAAATTCAACCATTCTTTCTTCTTCTCTCCTCACATTCTGTCCCCCCATCTTTCTTTCCTCACCTCTCCCCACCACTCCACTACTCCCACCTCTCCTTGGTCATAGACACCCTAGGAATGTCCATTGCGTAATTATTCATTCATTTGTTTGTATCATTAATAATATTCTCTTAAATAAATCACTTTTACCCAAACGTCTCGCAGGTATGGTTGTCTAGCTTACCACTCACTAAGCCTGGTATAACAACATTAGAGGGCAAACCTTTGCTCCTATTTGAATGGTAATTGAAAAACACCTTAAAACCAATTCTCTCCTATCTCCTTCAGATGAAGGAACTCAACACTTTTCTCCTTGTCACTCCTTGAGATTAAGGAGCTCACCACTCTATACCATTACCTGGGTTCAGTGGCTGGCAGGGTTTTCACGAGTGGTATGCGCCGGCCAGTGCCTTGCCTTTGACTCCTATTCAACCGTGCAGTCGTCGGACGCACTGGGGGAGTCTCTGGGAACCAAAACAACTTAACCAATGAACCCTTAAGGTGAGCATTCCATTTTATCCAAGTTATTCTGATTATGTTGATTAGGTCAACAGTTATTGGACCCGTTATGGGATCCTTCCAAATTTTGCTCTAACCTTAACCATTTGACCCTTAAGGTTTGACTTTATACATTTCTTCATTATCTCATCCTAACCTTAACCAGTTGAAATCTGGCTATTTGACCTTGTGCCTAAACCTAACCATTAAACCCTTAATGGGATTCTCCTACCTCTGTCTTTAATCCTAATCAAGGACATTTGTATCCTTGTGTTCTTCCCGACAATTCTTACTAATTAGGCTCATTATCCAATCTATATATGCCTCTCTATACATATATCAAATCACTATTCATTTAGGCTCTCCACTATAATTATACTTTTTATTGACTATAATACATATAATAAGAATTTCTATATTATCCTTTAATATTATATTATTATGATTATTATTATTGACTCTTATAACCTTGGATAGATAGGGTTTAAGGAATTTTAGAAACTCTTATTCCAACATTATGATTCAAATTTTCCCGGGATCAGATCTCTTTAGGACCCTAAATCCCCATTCAGAACTCCGGTGAACTTACCTTCTTATTTAAATTATTTTGAAGTTTATTCATTTACTTTTTCAGATAAATAATATGTATTTAAGGAATAAGTTTTATCTTTAACCTTTTGATCTTGAATTAAATTAAATTTTTAATTTATTAGTAATTAACCAATCGCGGGAGGCCATCTTATAAACTCCCGCGAGCAGGTACACGGGCCTCTTTCATTCTGCTCCGCGACCATCTATGAAACACATGTTAAGGTACTCTAGCCTTTTATAAGCCTGAAGAAGACCTTTATATAGGTCGAAACGTTGCTTTTTTGTACTTTTTCATTATTTTAAAGCTTTCATGTAATAAATATCTCTAATTATTGTATCACGGAGTTCCTCACAAGTTTGTTAATTGAGCAAAGTGCGTCATTGAAACGACTGGAGGCCCGACAAGATGCCATCCTGGCAAGATGAGTATCAGGACTCTCAAAACTTTCCTAACCATTACAGAACCAGACGTCGATACTATTCACCATCACCTCCTCGGAGAAGGTATTTAAGCCCTGATTACTCCTATCCAGAACATTCTAGACGTAGTTATGCCGCAGTGACAAGAGAAGGCAGACCACGTGAACCTAGGCCTCCACTTCAGCATTCTAGATGCCAACAATATGAATGGGACAGACGTAATTATATTCCCAACAGGAACTATTATAGATATGACAGGCATTATTCTCCAGAACCCAGATGGTACAGACATTACCATGATAATAGAAGGAGACCACGTCAATGGAATGACATGAGCACTAGGAATCAAACAGACACCAATGATCATACCAATAAGGATCACATAGAGGCAGGAACCAACAAATCTGACCCAGACTTCACCAACAAAACTTGGAGCATTTTGAAACTGATTAAAGCCACCCACCATTTGATAACGTCACATCAGAAGATCCTCCAAGATCCATACTTAAGATTACTGAACATTTGACTACGGCCATTAAACCGGCTGCCCCCAAACCAGCCACACTTTCCTTGATAGAGGGCAATGCTAAATACTGGGCCCAGAACACATTAATCATTCTAAAGGACCACTACCAGGATGACATTGATAACACACTACAAATTTTGATCTCTCTAGCTGCTTGGGACTGGCAAAGAAACTTTGAGATTGCCTCCAAATGGGCCAGGAACCAATTAGGCCGTAGGCTAAGAAACGAGACCCTGGATAAGGTCAAAGATTTGTTACAATCCAAATTAACCACAGATCCCACAGATCAACAAGAGGGACATTCAACCATGATGACTACAACCAGTTCTGAGGTACCTTTGACCAGGGCTCCCACTCTATCTACTACCACGGCCCCTTTACAGAACCACAATACGAACCAGATTACGGTGGAGATCCATCCACATCCAAAAAGCCAGATCCCAAAAGAGCATTAACTCAACAAAGAACCTGTGCTTCCACCGAAACTCACAGATCAAGCTACCATGACGGCACCAATTACAGACTGGTCCCCCCCTATACCAGGTGCAGTCAAGAATACCAATACTCTTGACCCTCATCCACTCTCTTATCCCTTACCATGCTCTCCATTACTGCCCTTTGTCTCTCTCCCTCTCCTTTCTCAAACCTTCCTATCTGCTAAACAGATCCCGAGGACCCAGAGGAAAAGAAAGGACCGACCAGAATGCACTAAAACTGCACCTACCTCACCAGAGATACAACCAGCACCTCTACTTGGAGACCTACAACAGGAATCTTCCTCAGATGATGAACCACTACAGAGCCGACAAGGACCAAGACCATGTGTTCCTTCCACATTTATTCTTAACTCCAGCCAGGGAGAAGCTTCTGACCTATCCTCAGGTGATGATCAACCAGCTGATGATGAAGGTGATACTGACTCTCTCATTCCCGCTACACCACCACAGGGGAATTCACCCGTCCAGACCACATTGATGTTCTCCAAACCACGAGCTACACCAGCACATAAATCTTCTAAACCCTTCAGACACATCACTACACTTAATAAGATGAAAGACTGGAAGATTCATAACAAAGAAAAATGGGTCATTATGGGAGACTCAAACCTTTCCAGAATACCTCCCTTTGACCACACTGACTTACAAATTGATAGCTATCCTGGTGCCACATTCCGCAACGCAGAAGCCATTTTGGCAAACTCCAGAGTATCCTTTGAAGTAAAAAAAATTATCTTAGCTTTTGGCATCAACAATAGGTCACAATGTCCAGAGAAGACCTCCATCAAACAACTTCAAGGGGCGATCAGAATGGCCAAAGTAGCTTGTCCTAATGCACAGGTGTTAATTCCTGCCATTAACTTTTCCACCAACCTGCCTAAACAGGAACAGGAAAACCTCCTAAGGGTGAACACCTACACCACCAAGTTCCAATGCTTCATCCCTCCTCTTCCTGAGAAGGATTTCGACACCGGTAACGACCACATCCATTGGACTCCCAACACAGTTAAATGCATCCTTAACCACTGGGTATCACACTTAAAAGAATAATCCACGTGAAACAAAGTAATACGGGGCATAAGAATGTTTTGAACCTTTCATCTCAGTTTGTTCCTACAGCAGCTCAATTTTCTGTTTTGAATAGAGGCCTCTCCTTCATTCCTGCAGTTGACATCCAAAACAATCCTAAAGCCTTGAACCAGATCAGATTTGACTTACAGAATTACCACAGAAGAGTCAAATCGGCAGTTTATTTCAGGAATGAAGCTGAAGGTGAATCTGATTTGTTTACTCCTAAATCTACCTGGATCCCTCCCAAAACCAGTCTGCCATCTAGTGTCCATAATCCAATCAAGTGGGACTTAGATTTCTTTCAACAAGAATTTAAAATTGGCAGAACACCTTTAAATTTAAATCAATTTGAAATACGTGCTTTAAAGACCTTAGCACGTGATCCTCATATTATCATTAAACCAGCTGATAAAGGCAGTGCAGCAGTTATTATGGATAGACATCAGTATATTTGGGAGGGTGACAGACAATTAAATGATACCACATGTTATAAATAAACTTGAAAAACCTATCTATAAGGAGACCATTCCTCTAGTTGATAATATCTTACAATCTTTATATAATAAGAAATTCATTAATCACAAGCAAAAGTCTTATTTACAAGGAGACCCAGAACCTAGACCCAGATTGTTTTATATTCTACCCAAGATCCACAAATCTAAATCAACATGGTTTAATAATGGCCAGGTACCTCCTGGGAGACCCATTGTCTCTGATTGTAATAGTGAAACATATTATACAGCTGAATTCTTAGATCACTACCTGAATCCTTTCTCTATTAAGCATCCGAGTTACATCAAAGATACTTATCACTTTGTTAATATTGTCAAAAATATAGTTATTCCTGTAGATTCTTTTGTTTTCTCTATGGATGTTGACAGTCTTTATACCAATATTGACATACAAGAGGGTGTACAAGCTGTAAAAAATATCTTCCTCAAGTACCCCGATGCCAAGAGACCTGATAAAGAATTACTCCAACTTTTGGAAATTAATCTTTCTAGGAATGATTTTATATTTAATGATAAGTACTACTTGCAAATTAAAGGCACAGCCATGGGCAAAAAATTCGCACCTGCCTATGCAAATATTTTTATGGCACAATGGGAAGCCTCAGCACTTGCTTCCTGCATGAAAAAACCTTTATTCTATTATAGGTTCTTGGATGACATTTGGGGTATTTGGACTTATTCCAGAGAGGATTTTGATGTTTTCTTGACCACTCTTAACCAACATGACCCCTCTATTACACTTAAATCTACTTTTAGTGATACCTCTGTTGATTTTTTGGACACAACTTGTTTTAAAGGCCCAAATTTCCAATCAACTGGTAAATTGGACATTAAAGTGTACTTTAAAGACACTGATACACATGCATTATTGTACAAATCCAGTTTCCACCCTAAACATACCGATCCAGGCTTACTTAAATCACAATTACTTAGATTCCATAGAATCTGTACCAGATCAGAAGATTTCCTATTTGCTACAAAAACACTTTTTTCAGCCCTTATTCACAGAGGTTACACTAAGACTATGTTTAGGAGAGCACTAAAAACTCGAAAAACTATTCTTGTGGATACACTTTTGCCTGTTATTACTATATTTTCTCCTTTTCTGGGACCATTAATGAGAGTGGTTAAGAATAATTTTCTGATTTTTCAACAGCGTTCACAACTATTGCCTGATTACAGACTCATTGCGGCCTATAGAAAAAACCATAACTTACAAGATTTATTGGTTAAATTGAAAATTAAACCCTTATCCCAACCTAAAACTGGAGGTAAGGGCAACTTTTATGTCTATTTACCCTGGGTCACAAATCAATATAACCAAGAAGTTTTTAGAACACAAGGGGGCACTAATGTGCAGACCAAAAACTGTATTTACCTTATTATTTGTAAACATTGTAAAAAGCAATATGTGGGTGAAACAGGGAACACTATCCTCACAAGATTTGTACAACATAGATATAATGTTACTAGAAAGAAAGAAATTGGTCTCCCTTTGGTTCAACACTTTATTCAATTTGGCTGGTCTCAACTACAGGCCACGGTCCTTGAGGCCAACGCTAGATGGTCCACATCTCAAAGAAAAAGAGCAGAAAGATTGTTGATCAATAAGCTCAACACTATCTACCCTTTTGGTTTCAATGAGAAATGAGGATTTCTGATTTGGTTTGGGGAGTATAGTTTATGCATTGTTGTACACCTCCTTATCTCAATTCCTAACCCTAACCCTAACCCAACTGTAAACGGAAGTTAGCATAGGTTTAGACAATCGTAGCTCCCGTATACAACTGTGTACGAGTCTGGGGAATAGGCGCACACTACCGTTCGCAACTGTGAATGGTCACATTATTTGGTCTAGACAATCTTAGGTCCCGTTCTCAAAGGGGAACGGGAAGGGGTATAGTTATAACATTCAATACACTATCTATTGACGGGGAATTATCCTGATACGATTTTCATTCAGACTTGCTATTATCATTTACTAATATTTCACTCTACATTCAGAACTCTCCAACAATTCTTCTGTTTCTCCTTACACTCTGTCCCCCTACCTTTCTTTTCTCACCTTTCTCTTTCCCACCCGCCCCACCCACCCAACCACTCCACGACTCTTCCCTTCCGACACACTCCACTACTCCCCCCTCCCTTTGGACATTTCGTTGTGTAATTTTCCATTTGTTTGTAATAATTATAATCCCTCAATAAATAATTTTTACTTAAACATTTCTGGGCTATGTTGGTCTTAATTACCACAAGCTAATCCTAGTAAGCAACCTTAGAGGGCAACCCTTCGCTCCTATTTAATGACAGTAGAACTAAATCCAAATTAAAACAATTTCTCCTCTATCTCCTTCTTACGAAGGAACTCAACACTTTTCTCCCTGTCACTCCTTGAGATTAAGGAGCTCACCACTCCATACCATTACCTGGGTACAGTGGTGGGCAGGGGATTACACGAGTGACATGCGCCGGCCAGTGCCTTGCCTTTGACTCCTATTCAACCGTGCAGTCGTCGGACGCACTGGGGGAGTCTCTGGGAACCGAAACAACCTAACCCTAACCCCACCCTCCCCACTACCCTGTCTGGGGCCTTCCCCGCCCTTCTGGGGCCCACTAGGGGCCCCACCACCCATTGGGGCCCTTGGGGGGTCCCCACCCTCACCACTACCTTCTCTGGGGCCTTCCCCGCCCTTTGGATCCGTAACTTAATTCAAATTTTTTAAAGGCCGTACTTTAACTACTTTTAACGGTGCTCTAAAATATTAATATACAGTAGATCAATACCAATTGGATATGGAACACACGCCGGGATTTGATCACTCCTGGTCGGGCCGCCCTCAGTTGAGAGCGTCTAGTGTTAATGGCCGAAACGTTCGATGATACTGGGGTCCACTACTGATGATGTGTTTCCACAATTTAGATTCTTGCAATCAGAGAAAGGCTAAACCATCTCTGATCTTAATACCCTTTTGGGATTTTGTTAATGTCAGGGAGACGCACTAGTGTTCACAATTTCGATTTAATTGAACCTTCCTTCACCGACTTATTAAAATTCAAAATAAGTCGCCCAAAAATTCGCCAAAATTTAAACGTACTCGAAACTGAAAAACCTTTTAGGACTTTATACTTAATTCTAAGACGTATCACTGGGAAAAGTCCTGTTTTTATTCGACTTAATATAACCGACTTATTAATTATCAAAATAATTCGCCAAAATGTCGAAAAAATTTAAACGACCTCCTAAAAATAAATCCTTTTAGGAGTTATTACTTCATACTAAGACCCATCACTGGGAAAAGTTTCGTTCCAATCGGACTTGTTTTTACCGAGTTATTAATTATCAAAATAATTCGCCCAAACGTCGTAAAAATTTTAACGACCTCCTAAAAATAAATCCTTTTAGGAGTTATTACTTCATACTAAGACCCATCACTGGGAAAAGTTTCATTCCAATCAGACTTGTTTTCGACGACTCATTAATTATCAAAATAATTCGCCAAAAAGTCGAGGAAGACCATTATTCATGTCTTTCTTCGAAATATGGACTTTTCACACAGTAATAAGTTCGTAGGATATCTTTTGACTCACTTTCACTTAATTTCAATCTTCCTTCCCCTTTTACTGATATATTACTCACCAAAATCGATTGTAAGCAGTCCCAATGATAATCAAGGGTAATTTCCTCCAATCAATAAATCCTTCAAGGGATCTTCACAACCTAGCTAGACCTACTACAGGACAAAATTTCATCTGAATTAGACCTTATTTCAATGGTTAATAAGTCGGTGAAAAAAGTCGTTTAGCAAGTTATTTAGTGCTATTTTAACCATATGCCTGTACGCAACTGTATACAGGTTTTAGAATTAATAGACACATAGTTCCCGTACGTAACTATGGACGGGTTCTGGGGAATAGGCACATATTTCTGTTTGCAACTGTGAACAGACGTTAGCATAGGTTTAGACAATCGTAGCTCCCGTACGCAACTGTGTACGAGTCTGGGGAATAGGCGCACACTACCATTCGCAACTGTGAACGGTCACATGATTCGGTCTAAACAATTCTAGTCCCTGTTTGCAAAGGTGAACGTTCAGGGGAATAGATTTAGATTTTAATACACTATCTATTGCCATGGAATTATCCTTTTATGATTTTTATTCGGACTGGCTATTACTGATTTATTTCTTTGTCACCAAAGCCGTAGGCCTTATTTACTAATATTTTACTCTACATTCTGACCTCTCAAAATCATCCTTCCCTCTTCTCCCCTCACATTCTGTCCCCCTAGATGGTCTTAATTACTACTAACTCATACTAATATAACATCCTTAGAGGGCAACTCCTTGCTCCTATTTAATGACAATTAAAACCATTTTAAAACCAATTTCTCCTCTATCTCCTTCTGATGAAGGAACTCAACACTTTTCTCCCTGTCACTCCTTGAGATTAAGGAGCTCACCACTCTATACCATTACCTGGGTTCAGTGGCTGGCAGGGTTTTCACGAGTGGTATGCGCCGGCCAGTGCCTTGCCTTTGACTCCTATTCAACCGTGCAGTCGTCGGACGCACTGGGGGAGTCTCTGGGAACCGAAACAACCTAACCCCACCCTCCCCACTACCCTGTCTGGGGCCTTCCCCGCCCTTCTGGGGCCACCCTGGTGCTGTTTGGCCCTTTGGGGCCCCTTGGGGGCCACTGGGGGGCCCTCCACCCCCCGGGGCCCCTTGGGGGCCCTTCCACCCTTTGGGGACAAAAGTAACAAAACTATGATCCTTATATTTACTAATATTTTACTCTACATTCTGACCTCTCCATATCATCTTCCTCCTTCTCCCATTACACTCTGTCCCCCTAGTTGTTCTTTAATACTACTAACTAATACTAATATAACATCCTTAGAGGGCTACTCCTTACTCATGTTTAATGACAATTAAGTCAAAACCATTGAAAACCTATTTCTCTTATATCTCCTTCTGATGAAGGAACTCAACACTTTTCTCCCTGTCACTCCTTGAGATTAAGGAGCTCACCACTACTTACCAACCCGGGTACAGTGGCAGGCAGGGTTTACACGAGTGTTACGTGACGGCCAGTGCCTTGCCGTTGACTCCTATTCAACCGTGCAGTCGTCGGACGCACTGGGGGAGTCTCTGGGAATCGAAACAACCTAAGCAGCCAGAGCCCGCTTTCTAACGTGTACTCCTTTAAAGCCAATTATGCCACTGTCCCACCAACCATACTACTTAATGTCATCATTTGACAACCCTTTTAGAACCATTTAAAGCAAACTACCTCTTTTCTCACAAAAAACACTATTCCTTCTTTTCCCAAAATCACTACAAAGACACAACTTGCTATTTTCTCCTAAAAAACACATCCCTTCCTTTGACACTACTCCTCCCCACTGTTCCTATCCCTTTCCTTCAAACCCTTTATTCCCACCCTCTCACCCATCTCCTATCTGAGAGTGTGTGTAGGGCCAGAGAAGCCCAGTCAGGCGGGGAAGGGTGCTAACCCCAATCCGGGTACCCGTTCTTACCTCTGGTTTAACCTCTAGAATTGCCAATTTTCGGGCCGGACACAAAATAAATTTGCCAAATTTCGGGCTGGATACAAAGAAATTTGCCAAATTTCGGGCCGGATACGACTCACCGTCACAACAATTCAATTAGGACAAAAGACACCTCATGGATCCTCACTCATCCCACTACTCTCTCCTCTATAGGGACACAGACACCACTAGGACCACTGAACTACTCTTCCATCCCTACGGATGTGGACACCCCAGAATCCCTCCACCCCTCCACCACTCTTCCCATGACTCTCCACTCTCTTCCCATGACCCTACACTCTCTTCCCATTGATACTCCAGGGATCTTCCACCCACTTCACCACTCTTGTCACATAGGACAGAAACATCCCAGAACCTTCTACCCACTCTACCACTACTGACACTGATACCCTACACAAGTCATGTTCTCGCAAAAGACACACCAAGGATCTCTCACCCAATTCACCACTCTCTTTACATGGACATGGACACCCTAGGGACCTTCTACCTACTCCACTACTCTCTTCACGTAGGACACAAACATCCCGGAACCTTCTACCCACTCTACCACTACTGACACTGATACCCTACACAAGTCATGTTCTCGCAAAAGACACACCAAGGATCTCTCACCCAATTCACCACTCTCTTCACATGAACATGGACACCCTAGGGATCTCCTATCTGCTCCACTACTCTCTATATGTAGGACTTAAACATCCCCGGGACCTTCTACCCACTCTACCACTATGGACACGGATACCCTACACATCTTCCACCTACTCCACAAACAAGTATAAAAATGTTATATTGTGTGTAAAATAAATAAATGTTAAAAAGATTGATACCTTTTCGGTATATTTTGTTTTTTCTTGTAAATACATAATAAATGTTAACTAACTATCCAACAATCTATAGGATCCCCAAACTCCAACATCCTCTTCTCAACCAAACCCTTACCCTAATCTTAAATCCTAACCTTAACCATCTCCACCCTCTTGCCTAAACTTAACCAACTCAGGGTCCCCTCTACTAAAACCTCTCCTCAAACTAAACCTTACCCTAATCCTACATCCTAACCTTAACCACCTCCACCCCCTTGCCTAAACTTAACCATCTCGGGGCACCCTCCACTGAAACCTTTTCTCAAACTATACCTTACCCTAATTTTAAATCCTAATCTTAACCATCTCCACTCACTTACCTACACTTAACCTTCCCTGAGTAGCTTTTACTAAAACCCTTCCCACCCTCCGGGTCCACTCAGGGGCCGTTTCACCCTTTGGGGCCCCTGGGGGCCCTTCCGCCCCTCGGGGCACTCTGGGGGCCCCTACACCCTCTGGGACCACTTAGGGACCCTTCCCACCCTCCGGGCCCACTCAGGGGCCGTTTTACCCTTCGGGGGCCCTGGTCCCCACCCTCCCCACTACCCTCTCTGGGGCCTTCCCCGCCCTCTGGGGCCACCAAATGGCTGTTTAGCCCTATGGGGGGCCCTCCACCCCTCGGGGCCCCTTGGGGGCCCTTGGGGGCCCTTCCACCCTTTGGGGACACGGGGGGCCTTTCTGCCCTCTTGGAGACCTCCCTGACCCTTGGGGTCTATCTGGGGACCTCCCCACCCTTCGGGGCCCTCTGGGGATCCCTCTGCCCTTTGGAGCCCCTTTGGCCCCCTCTTTTGGCCCCAAAAGAATAATAAGCATGCTACATACCAGGACTATGATGTGGATAGCCGCAGCTATGCTAATGTTGTCAGACGGGGCCGTCCAGTTAGCCCTAGGCCTGACTCTACACAGCGTTATCGACCAAGGGGATATTCAAACAGAGGTCAAGACAGAGGCCGCAGGGGACCTCAATACAGAAATGACCATTCCTATACTCGACCAAGGGGCTATATTCGAGACTATCCACAATGTCACCCGAAGTTCAACAAAAAGAAGGGGGTACGTAAACTAGAGGTCGACCGATATGGGTTTTCTCAGACCGATGCCGATGCCGATCTTTTGAAATCAGGGTCGGCCGATGGCCGATATATGCTGCCGATTATTTTTGGCCGATATTTGCTTGTTTGTAACCTCTATTTGAAAGATAAAAATCTATCACTAAATAGTACTTAAGATACAACAAATTTCTCAACAAAAATATTTATTGAACACTTGAACACCAATCTGCACTTTATACTTACATTAAACATGTATAATGTGAAAACATATATTGTATACATAAACAAAACGGGTAAGAACTGACAAATAAACTTTTAACTGAAAAAATAAAGTTTTATGCACTTAGCAGCATTTATCCAACATCTGAGAACAATAAAATAAATTGACCATTTTAACAATAGTAGCAACCAGCAGCTTCTCTTTGTTTTAGGTCTGAATAAAAATGTATACAGTAACACTTGAACACAAACAATCTTAATGGAGCTTCACTTCTGCTACTTAATCATTTAAAATAAAAAAGTCTTGAAGTTACTAAGTGAATAAAAAGCTAGTAGCATTGGAGAATCTACTTAAGTGCAATTGACTTAGCAGCGCCATCTTCTAATTTCTGACGGAAGGAACATTTTTATACAACAATACAGAAAGAAATGTGCATAATATCATACTTAGTTTTGACCGACTTTGAGGCACCATAGCTCCGGCTGTGTTTATTCCACAGAGATGAGCTACCACTCATTATTTTCGTCTGATCTTCCCCTTTCCAACGGTACCAAGCTTTAGTTGCTAACATGTAGGGTTCGCGAGATAATCGCGTTCGCCCACCAGAGCGTCAATTGACTTTGAACGGTTTTAATCGGCTTGATATTGGCCGATGCCGATTATGTAAAAAATGACCAAAAATCGGCCGATTAATCTGCGTACCGATAAATCGGTCGACCTCTAACGTAAACCACAGAAGGGATATAGACAGAACAGACCCCAACATAACTCACCCCCACAACAAACCTTCGCTAAGAATAAAGAATTTACCCTTAAATCACAGGTAGTTTTTAAGGTGATCAAGGCCGTACACCACCTGTACAATGTATCAGCTGAACAGACCCCGACCTCAATTTCTAAAATGACTGCTAACTTAATTAGTTCCATTAAGCCAGCTGCTCCCAAAGCCCCTACCCTCACTTTAATTGAGGGGAATGCTAGATACTGGGAACAGAACACCCTGATTATTCTGAAGGACCACTACCGGGATGAGATCCAGAACAACCTGCAGATTCTCATCCAACTTGCTGCATGGGACTGGTCTCATCCAACTTGCTGCATGGGACCCAACATTTTGAGGTGGCCTCTAAGTGGGCCAGACGTCACTTTGGATGGAGACTTAAACCGCAAACTTTGGAATCAGCGCGCCTTCAAATTCAAGAAAATGTGATTTCTCCAACCAACACACTACCTACCACTCAGACTGCTACAACGGACTAGCAGCACAGTCCCCATACAGTCCTTTCCACGGGCTGCTCCGGCTGTCAGCACCCACACATTGACTATTGATGTACACCCCATACCTGATGAACACAGGATACCTGAGGCTTTGAGGATCCCAATCCTCACACAGTGGATATTTGTACAATGACACCATCAAGAATTGATGGATCAGAGGACCCGAGACCTCCCATCCAGCCACTCAAACCTCATATGGTGGACAACAGCACCATGACACCACCCAGAGTGGATGCAGGACCTGCCCAAGAAATTGGATGGGAACATGTTTCTTCCTCTCCCTCCTAGACTTTGCTCTCCTGTTCTCCCAATTACTCCTCTCTCTGTCCGCTCTTCTCATACTTTACCTTCTAAACAGGTTCCTAAGGAGCAGAGGCAACCCAGAGGAGTAAAGCTACCCAGCCAGGTAGCCACAGCTGGACTCTCTCTTCCAGCCCAGGTTGAGGACCCTAAACAACAGACCGTGACACCACAGGATGTCATTTCATTGGAGCAGGAGGAGGATCTTCCGCCCTGGCAACCAGTGCAGCTTTCTAGTCCAGATGCACAATTTTCACCTGGAGATTCCAGTGAACCTATGGACTTGCCAACTGAGGCACAAAAACTGGCCATGTCTGATGATGAGGATGATTTTCATTCACTTCTTCCTTCCTCTCCACGAGTGGTCTCCTCACTTGTCCAGAGGAGACTATCATTCAAGGTACCTGAATCCAAGGCCACTCCTCAGAGACCCATTAGACATATCCACACCCTACAAAAAATGCTAGCATGGAAAATTACTCACAAGCGCATTCATGTAATAATGGGGGACTCTAATGTCACCAGACTATCTCCTTTCAGTGACAAGAATCTACAAATCGATGGCTACCCTGGAGCTACATTTCGCCATGCCGAGGCCATTTTATCTAATTCTATGGGCTCCAATTTGGTCCAGAAACTTGTCCTGGCATTTGGAATAAACAACAGGTCACAGCATCCTGAAATGACTTCCATAAAACAACTACAGAAGGCTGTCAGGATGGCCAAATCAGCCTGTCCCATGGCTTAAATCTTTGTACCTTTGATTAACTTCTCCAAATCTTTGCCTCGAATTGAGAGAGACAATCTAACATTGCTAAACGCATACATTGGGGATCATTATAATCACATTCCAAAATTGGACAGCAAAATGTTCGACACGGAAAAGGACAAAATTCACTGGACTGAATCAACAGCCAAACACATGCTACGTCACTGGCTTTCGCATTTAAACAGCCAGTCCCCGTGAACACTTTCAAGACGGGGGACAGAACAATTGTTAACTTGTCCAAACATTTGGTACTGACTGATTCTCAAATTTCCCTTTTAAACAGGGGTTTAACTTTTGTCCCTACAGTGGACAGTCAGAACAAAATTAGAGTCAGAAACCTAATTCGTTATGACATAAAACAGTACCATCGGAAAATAAAATTTGCTGTTTATTACAGGGATGAACCAGATTCAACAAGTCTCCCTTTTACCCAAAAATCATCTTGGTCTCCTCCTGATGACAGTCTGCCACCTCAAGTCAAACAATTGATTAAAACTGATTTGAAATACTTTCAGGAAGATTTCACAATTGGTAGGACAAAATCCAATTTGACTCCGGCAGAAAGTGAAGCACTCAAATCACTGATTCGGAATAAACATATTGTTATTAAACCGGCAGACAAGTGTAGTGCAGTTGTCATCATGGACAGAGAACAATATCTTTGGGAGGGTTATCGTCAGTTAAATGACAACACTTATTATACCAGATTAGATAAATCTATTTATATGGAAACTATTCCAATGGTTGATAAGATACTACAAACATTATACACAAAGAAATTCATAAATCATAAACAAAAACTCTATTTACAGGGTGATACAGAACCCAGACAGAGGCTTTTTTACATGTTGCCTAAAATACATAAGGCCAAATCATCTTGGGGCAAGTCAGGAGAAATCCCTCCTGGTCGCCCCATTGTATCTGACTGTAACAGTGAGACTTATTTTACAGCAGAGTTTATTGATTATTATTTAAACCCTCTTTCAATAATACACCCCAGTTATCTTAAAGACACCTATGATTTTATAAATAAGATCAGGGATATTATTATTCCTGTAGATTCCTTCCTATTTACTATGGATGTAGATAGCCTATATACCAATATAGATATCCAGGAAGGTTTACAGGCCATCAAGAACATTTTCCTCCAACACCCAGACATCACACGTCCGGATAAGGAATTATTACAATTATTAGAACTAAATTTAAAAAGGAACGACTTTGATTTCGACCATAAATTCTTTTTACAAATTAAAGGTACGGCTATGGGCAAAAGGTTTGCCCCAGCCTATGCCAATATTTTCATGGCACAATGGGAGGCAAGTGCCTTAGCCTCCTGTTCTAAAGTGCCTTTACATTACTTTAGATTTCTGGATGACGTCTGGGGAGTTTGGTGTCACTCCAAGGAAGATTTTCTTGACTTTGTCATTACCTTGAATAGTCATAACCCATCTATATCAGTCAAATTTGAAATTAATGAGACGTCTGTGGATTTTCTGGACACCACCACATTCAAAAGCACAGATTTTCCGCAAACAGGAAAATTGGATGTCAAGGTTTTCTTTAAAGAAACGGACACACATGCCCTTTTATACAGATCCAGCTTCCATCCGGGACACACTTATCCTGGTTTACTCAAATCCCAACTTCTTAGATTCCACAGGATCTGCACTAGGAATCAAGATTTCAGGGCTGCCACCAAAACGTTATTCACCTCTTTGTCCACTAGAGGCTACACCAAGACCATGTTTAGAAAGGCTCTCAAGACCTTCCAGCAGGTTAAACCCCAGACTCTCGATGAGTTATTACCGGTTATTACAACTTATTCACCATATACTGTCAAACTATTCAAGGTGGTTAAAAGACATTTTAATACCTTTACTCAGGACTCTAATTTATTACAGCAATATAGATTAATAGGAGCATATACAGAAGGAATAAAAATCTGCAGGACATGCTGGTTAAAGCCAAATTGCAGTCTCTCTCTGTTTCCAAATCCCGGACCAGGGAGGATTTTTTCCTACATCGCGAGTGGGTGGTCAACCCGTTTACTCATGTAGTCTTTAAAACGCAAAGGGGCTCCAGTGTCCATTCTAAATGTTGTGTATATCTCATCACCTGTAAGCAGTGTGCTTTATGTTGGTGAAACTGGCAACACTATTGCTATTAGATTTACACAACACAAATATAACATACTTAGGAGGAGAAACACTGATACCCCTTTAGTCAAACATTTTTTGCTACATGGTTGGCCTAATGTTTCCGCTCTGGTCTTAGAAAGCAACCACAGATGGTCTGTGCCCCAGAGGAAGAGTGCAGAAAGACTGTGGATTGCACGTTTGGGCACATTACAGCCCTTTGGATTGAATGAGAGTTGAGGGCTGTCTGGGGGTCTGAGGGCATCTGGTTTGTGAATTGGTGCCCCCACCTCGGTGGGGCACCCCCCTTCTTCTTTACCTAACCCTAGGAAGGACGAAACGCTTAGTGAAAATCCTGAATGACTCAAAAGTCACTGACTAAACGATGCACTTACCTGATCTCTTAATCCTAAACTTAACCTTTGTAAAGTACTTGCAATGTGACCCCTGCGGTCCACGACATTGAGCCAATTTGACATACCACACATTAAAAGACAGATTGTTTGATTGTTTAATTTTTAATTGGGTTAACGTAATTTTTACGTCCCACAACAATTTTGTTTGATTATAAATCAACAGTGACTTATGGTCCACGACAGTTTGAACTAATTTTTGTGTGGCACATGGGTGTTAAACCTTTTTATTTTTGTACGCTTATACATCTCTAGTTGCTGACTGAGGGAGTAGTTAATACATTGTTGTCGTCACCCTCGGGGACGACACCCACCTTACTTAATCCCTAACCTGCTCGCACTGACTCCTTCGGTCGGTACTGGTAGTATGTATAAAAATGCAAAATTATTAATCAAGGGCAAAAATGTTTGATTGCAAAGTACATACTAAAAGATTACTGTTGTGGGAGGGGCATTGCACACTCTCAGATATAAAACTGAGATGAGAAGAGAGCCCTTTCAGTTTGCTGGCAGACTCATTGCGGCCTATAGAAAAAAACATAACTTACAGGATATATTGGTTAAAGCAAAAATTAAACCCTTATCCCAACCTAAAACTGGAGGTAAGGGCAACTTTTATGTCTATTTACCCTGGGTCACAAATCAATATAATCAAGAAGTTTTTAGAACACAAGGGGGCACTAATGTGCAGACCAA
Organism: Umbra pygmaea; assembly: GCA_016801145.1. Lineage (NCBI taxonomy): Eukaryota > Metazoa > Chordata > Actinopteri > Esociformes > Umbridae > Umbra > Umbra pygmaea. The sequence continues at coordinate 17,936 of JACXGM010004320.1, read as the reverse complement.
AACCTACATTTACCTTATTATATGTAAACATTGTAAAAAGCAATATGTGGGTGAAACAGGTAACACTATTCTCACAAGATTCACACAACACAGATATAATGTTACCAGGAAGAAAAAAAACGGTCTCCCTTTGGTTCAACACTTTATTCAATTTGGTTGGTCTCAATTACAGGCCACGGTCCTTGAGGCCAACGCTAGATGGTCCACACCTCAAAGAAAAAGAGCGGAAAGATTGTGGATCAATAAGCTTAATACTATCTATCCTTTTGGTTTTAATGAGAAGTGAGGATCTCTGATTTGGTTTTGGGAGTATAGTTTATGCATTGTTGTCCTCCTTATCTCAATTCCTAACCGGCTCGCACTGACTCCCTCTTCCTTCTCAGGTGTTCCTCTATTCTCGGCTTTACACTTGAATGATTTTGTGATGGATTCTGGTCTCCTAAGGTTTATCCTTCATCTATTGTACCAATTTGTAAGTGGTGTACTACTTTTATTTTTTTTATTTATTTATGTTTTTGAATTTATACATTGATGCTGCTGTAGATTGATTTGGAATTTTCTTTTTAATTTTTTGATTACCTCAACATGTTTCATTGAGGTTAAGGGATTGTTCAGTTCCCATTTATTGTTACTCCGTGATTTTTATTTATTGTTGGGACGGACGACAAGAGCAGAATGAGAACAGTGACCTCAGTTTCTTAAATTCCATTAGAACCATTAAGATCAAATCTTTTCAGTTATAACAATGGACATATGCTCTACTCAACACACCACTCATACGATTTCATTGGATTCTCATCTAAACCCGGTTTTCCATTACACCTTTTAATTTTCTGAAACAGTTAACAATATTTATTTCTCTCAACCCTTCTAGATATGACCTCCTTCTTTATTACTAATATACAAACCGGAACATGAAGGATCTTAAAACTCCCTTTTCTTTTTACTTCACGTCCAATCTGTTGATTGTTCTGTGACTAGAGCTGTATTGGGGGTTTACGAATATTGGGACCCCCTTGTACTAGATTTATATGCCATTCAGGCTTGACTCTGATTTTCAAATTTAGGAACTGTTATCCTTTACTGAATCCTTCAAGTTCCGGTCTATAGAATGTTGGGGAATTGAGGCCTCCCCACATTCCAGACCTTTACCACTGTTTTCCTTGACTATTAACCCTACTTCTTTTAGGATCACAATTATACTTTAGTCTGTTAATGAGATGGGGAATTGAGCCCTCCCTATTCTCCTTTGAATTCACCTTTAAAACTGACTTTATTATCACCCTTCTAGATTAACATTTGAGCCAAAGGGATGATGGGAAATTGAGGCCTTCCCATCATCTTTATAATTCTTTAAAATAATCTTGACATTCTCGTGATTTTCCTAAATTGTAGCCTAACCATAACCATTTGGCTTCTATCGTTATACTCCTTACACAGGCTTATCCATTATCCTGCCCTGACCTTAACCATTCAAACTTTAATTGTTTGATCCTGTGCCTAAACTCAACCAGTCAACCCTTATGGGATCCTTCCAATTCTACCTATTTGAACTCATACTGATTTAATTAGGCTAAAAGTTGTTTTGCCCTGTATGGGATCCCTCGGATCTTTACTCTAACCTTAACCATTTGACTTTTAAGGTTGTACTCTATACATAGGCTTCTTCATTATCTTATCCTAACCTTAACCATTTGAACTCTCGCTATTTGATCCTGTGCCTAAACCTAACCAATGAACCCCTTTAGGGTGACTATTTTGATTAGGTCAAAGGTCATTTGACCCGTTATGGGATCTTTCCAAATTTTATTCTAACCTTAACCATTTGACTTTTAAGGTTGGACTCTACATAGGCTTCTTCATTATCTTATCCTAACCTTAACCTTTGGAACTCTTGCTATTTGATCCTGTGCCTAAACCTAACCAGTGAACCCTTAATGAAATTTTCCCAATTCTGTCTTTAATCCTTACCAAGGATACTTTTATCCTTGGATTCTTCCCGACAATTCTTAAAATTAAGGCTCACCACTTTAATCTCTATATATATATCTCTTTATACATATTTATAGTCAACACTCATTTAGACTCCCTACTATAATTATATTTCTTATAATAATTCTTATTATATATAATAATTAATATTATCCTTAAATATTATATTATTATTAAATTTTATTATTATAACTGTGGATATATAAGCTATTCATGTAATTATTTGATTTATTTTAACACTATGATCCTAATCTCTCCGGGATCAGATTTACTATTAATCCTCCTCCACTCCCTTATCCTTAACCATGCTCTCCAGTGCTGCCCTTTGTCTCTCTTCCTCTCCTTCCTCAAACCTTCCTATCTGTTAAACAGATCCGAGAACCCAGAGGAAAAGACAGGACCGACCAGAACGCAGTAAAACTGCGCCCACCTCACCAGAGATACAACCGGCACCTCTACTTAAAGACCTACAACCGGAATCTTCCTCAGAAGATGAACCGATACAGAGCCGGCAAGGACCAAAACTACATGTTCCCTCTACATTTATTCTGAACTCCAGCCAAGGGGAACCTTCTGACCTGTCCTCTGGAGATGATCAACCAGCTGATGATGAAGGTGATACTGACTCTCTCATTCCCGCTACACCACCACAGGGGAATTCACCTATCCAGACCACATTGGTGTTTTCCAAGCCACGATCTACACCAACACGTAAATCTTCTAAACCCTTCAGACACATCACTACACTTAATAAGATGAAAGACTGGAAGATTCATAACAAAGAAAAATGGGTCATTATGGGAGACTCAAACCTTTCCAGAATACCTCCTTTTGAACATACTGACTTACAAAGTGATAGCTGTCCTGGTGCTACATTCCGCCACGCAGAGGCCATTTTGGCAAACTCCAGAGTATCCTTTGAGGTTCAGAAAATTATCTTGGCTTTTGGCATCAACAATAGGTCACAATGTCCAGAGAAGACCTCCATCAAACAACTTCAAGGGGCGATCAGAATAACCAAAGTAGCTTGTCCTAATGCACAGGTTTTAATTCCTGCCATTAACTTTTCTACCAACCTGCCTAAACATGAACAAGAGAACCTTCTAAAGCTGAACACCTACATCACCAAGTTCCAATGCTTCATCCCTCCTCTTCCTGAGGAGGATTTTGATACCGGCAACGACCATATCCATTGGACTCTCAACACGGCTAAATGCATCCTCAACCACTGGGTATCACACTTAAAAGCATAATCCCAGTGAAACAATGTAATACGGGGTATAAGAATGTTTTGAACCTTTCATCTGAGTTTGTTCCTACAGCAGCTCAATTTTCGGTTTTAAATAGAGGCCTCTCCTTCATTCCTGCAGTTGACATCCAACACAATCCTAAAGCCTGGAACCAGATTAGATTTGATTTACAGAATTACCACAGAAGAGTCAAACTGGCAGTCTATTTCAGGAATGAGGCGCAAGGTGAATCTGATTTATTTACTGCTAAATCTACCTGGATCCCTCCCAAAACCAGTCTGCCATCTAGTGTCCATAACCTTATTAAATGGGACTCTAACCCTTCTTTCAACAAGAATTCAAAATTGGTAGAACACCTTTAAATTTAAATCAATTTGAAATACGTGCTTTAAAGACCTTAGCACGTGATCCTCATATTATTATTAAACCAGCTGACAAAGGCAGTGCAGCAGTCATTATGGATAGACACAGGTATATTTGGGAGGGTGACGGACAACTAAATGATACCACATATTATAAAAAACTTTTGAAAAACCCATTATAAGGAGACCATTCCTCTAGTTGATAATATCTTACAATCCTTATATAACAAGAAATTCATTAATCATAAACAAAAGTCTTATTTACAGGGAGAATCGGAACCTAGACCCAGATTGTTGTATATGTTACCCAAGATCCACAAATCCAGATCAACATGGTTTAAGAATGGCCAGATACCTCCTGGGAGACCCATTGTCTCTGATTGTAATAGTGAAACATACTATACAGCTGAGTTCTTAGATCACTATCTGAATCCTCTCTCCATTAAGCATCCTAGTTACATCAAAGATACTTATCACTTTGTTAATATTGTCAAGAGTATAGTTATTCCTGTTGATTCTTTTGTTTTCTCTATGGATGTTGACAGTCTTTACACCAATATTGACATACAAGAGGGTATACAAGCTGTAAAAAATATCTTTCTTAAGTACCCCGATGCCAAGAGATCTGATAAACAATTACTCCAACTTCTGGAAATTAATCTTTCTAGGAATGATTTTACGTTTAATGATAAATATTACTTGCAAATTAAAGGCACGGCCATGGGCAAGAAATTCGCACCTGCCTATGCAAATATTTTTATGGCACAATGGGAAGCCTCAGCACTTGCCTCCTGCTTGAAAAAAACTTTATTCTATTATAGGTTCTTGGATGACATTTGGGGTATTTGGACTTATTCCAGAGAGGATTTTGATGTTTTCTTGACCACTCTTAACCAACATGACCCCTCTATTACACTTAAGTCTACTTTTAGTGATAACTCTGTTGATTTTTTGGACACAACTTGTTTTAAAGGCCCAAATTTCCAATTAACTGGTAAATTGGACATTAAAGTGTACTTTAAAGACACTGATACACATGCATTACTACACAAATCCAGTTTCCACCCTAAACATACCTATCCGGGCTTACTTAAATCACAATTGCTCAGATTCCATAGAATCTGTACCAGATCAGAAGATTTCCTATTTGCTACAAAAACACTTTTTTCAGCCCTTATTCACAGAGGTTACACTAAGACTATGTTTAGGAGAGCACTAAAAACTTTTCAGAACTCGAAACCTATTCTTGTGGATACACTTTTGCCTGTTATTACTACATATTCTCCTTTTCTGGGACCATTAATGAGGGTGGTTAAGAATAACTTTCTGATTTTTCAACAGCGCTCACAACTATTGCCTGATTACAGACTCATTGCGGCCTATAGAAAAAACCATAACTTACAAGATTTATTGGTTAAAGCAAAAATTAAACCCTTATCCCAACCTAAAACTTGAGGTAAGGGCAACTTTTATGTCTCTTTACCCTGGGTCACAAATCAATATAATCAAGAAGTTTTTAGAACACAAGGGGGCACTAATGTGCAGACCAAAAACTGTATTTACCTTATTATTTGTAAACATTGTAAAAAGCAATATGTTGGTGAAACAGGTAACACTATTCTCACAAGATTCACCTAACACAGATATAATGTTACCAGGAAGAAAGAAACCGGTCTCCCTTTGGTTCAACACTTTATTCAATTTGGTTGGTCTCAATTACAGGCCACGGTCCTTGAGGCCAACGCTAGATGGTCCACACCTCAAAGAAAAAGAGCGGAAAGATTGTGGATCAATAAGCTTAACACTATCTATCCTTTTGGATTCAATGAGAAATTAGGATCTCTGATTTGGTTTATAGTTCATGCATTGTTGTCACCACACCTCCTTATCTCAATTCCTAACCTTAACCTCTCCCCACCCAGATCCCTAAACTTAACCTTCCCCCCTCCCTAAACCTTTAATTAACCTTCCCCACCCCTTTAAAAACTCCCAAAATCCCTTTAACCTTTAGTTTACCACTCTAACACTTATCCTTATCCTAACCTTAACCTCTCCCTACCCTGATACCTAAACTTAACCTTCCTCCCAACTTAATCATTTATTGAACCTTTCCTGGCCTTCATTTCCCCATTTCCTGACTTTTAGGCCCTCCCACTTTTCTCCAAAACATTATTTTTCTTATTCAATGTGGACATTGGATCATTTCCTAGAAGACACGTGCCAAATTTCGTGCGACACCCCCTATCTCGGCCCAGGAGCCTCGTAGACCCCTAAAACTCCAAAATTCCTATTGTCTGCCTTAGTACTGTCTTAACGCATAGTAACCAATAAGAAACCAGAAATTTGCATACCTGCCTCTAAGCATGCTGGGAAAATGCTTTTTGGTGCAAACCATGAGTGGAAACACTTGCGCCAAGACCTTAGTCCCCATTGAAATCTGTCATAAGACCAAACCAGGGACACATCTTCTTGATGAGTCCCTACAGGGATACATCTCATTGCACCCCGAGATGAGTCCCTTCACAATACTTGTGTTCAACCACAAGTGTTGTGTTGTTGGGAATTTATTGATATACATATATAATTTCAAAAACTTTTTTATTTTGATCAATCCCGGAGTTATGCGGTGTATGAAACACGGGACAGGATCTTTCCAAATACTTTGGAGCTGAGCGGTGTACGGAGCCCAAAGTATTTTTGGATAAAGATATATATATATCTTTATGTATATATTTAAATCTTTTTCAATGATCAAGCCGGGTTGACTTATGGTCAGCCTAGGGTTTGCTCTTCAGTCCTGTACTGGCCAAACCAGGGTAACCTAACGGTGTAGTCAACAAATGGTTTGTGGCGGTCAGGAAAAGGTATACTATGGCAGCCCCTGCGTCCACTTCTGGACAGCACGCAGATCGGTGGTCTCCGGGATATTCCACGGGACAATTAATTGCCATTTTTTCTGAGGGTTAGCCTCACTCACTACACCCGACACTCCATTTTGCACCACACACGTTTAATTCAACTTTATTGACCATTCTAAATTATTCCCAATTCCCCTTCCCCTGAAGGGTCAGGCCGAGGATGCAGTTAGAGTTAGACACTTCATATAATATTTTCCTCACTTAATAATTTTCCTTAAAATTTCGTGATCCGCAACTTAATTCGAATTTCTTAAAAGCCGTACGTTAACTACTTTTAATGGTACTCTAAAAATAATAATACACAAGAGATCAATACCAATTGGATATGGAACACACGCTGGGATTTAATCACTTCCAAGCGGGCGGCCCTCAGTTGAGAGCGTCTAGTGTTAATGGCCGAAACGTTCGATGATACTGGGGTCCACTATTGATGATGTGTTTCCACAATTTAGATGCTTGCAATCAGAGAAAGGCTAAACCATCTCTGATCTTAATACCCTTTTGGGATTTTGTTGAACCTACCTTCACCGACTTATTCAAATTCAAAATAAGTCGCCCAAAATGTCACCAAAATTTAAACTTACTCGAAACTGAAAACCCTTTTAGGACTTTTTACTTCCTTCTAAGACGTATCACTGGGAAAAGTCCCGTTTTAATTCGACTTACTATAACCGACTTATTAATTATCAAAATAATTCGCCAAAACGTCGAAAAAATTTAAACGACCTCCTAAAAATAAATCCTTTTAGGAGTTATTACTTCATAGTAAGACCCATCACTGGGAAAAGTTTCATTCCAATCGGACTTGGTTTCACCGACTTATTAATTACCAAAATAATTCGCCAAAAAGTCGAGGAAAACCATTATTCACGTCTTTCTTCGAAATATGGACTTTTCACACAGTAATATGTTCTTAGGATATCTTTTGACTCATCTTTGACTAAATTCAACTTTCCCTAACCTTTCACTAATTTATTACTCACCAAAGTCATTAATAAGCAGTCCTAATGATAATTAAGGGTAATTTCCTCCAATCAATAAATCCTTTTACGGATTTTTACATCCTAGGTAGTCCTACTACAGGACAAAATTTCATCTGAATTAGACCTTCTTTCACCGACTTATTAACCGTCGAAATAAGTCGTTTAGCAAGTTATTTAGTGCTATTTTAACCATATGCCTGTACGCAACTGTATACAGGTATTCTAATTAGTAGACTCATAATTCCCGTACGTAACTATGGACGGGTTCGGGGGAATAGGCACATATTTCTGTTTGCAACTGTGAACGGACGTTAGCATAGGTTTAGACAATCGTAGCTCCCGTACGCAACTGTGTACGAGTCTGGGGAATAGGCGCACACTACCGTTCGCAACTGTGAACGGTCACATGATTCGGTCTAAACAATTCTAGTTCCCGTTTGCAAAGGTGAACGGTCAGGGGAATAGATTTAGATTTTAATACACTGTCTATTGACAGGGAATTGTCCTTAAGATTTTTATTCGGACTGGCTATTACTGATTTATTTCTTTATCACCAAAACCATAGGCCTTATTTACTAATATTTTACTCTACATTCTGACCTCTCAAAATCATCCTTCCCTCTTCTCCCCTCACATTCTGTCCCCCTAGATGGTCTTACTTACTACTAACTCATACTAATATAACATCCTTAGAGGGCAACTCCTTGCTCCTATTTAATGACAATTAAAACCAATTTCTCCTCTATCTCCTTCTGATGAAGGAACTCAACACTTTTCTCCCTGTCACTCCTTGAGATTAAGGAGCTCACCACTACATACCATTACCTGGGTACAGTGGCTGGCAGGGTTTTAACGAGGGGTATGCGCCGGCCAGTGCCTTTTCTTTGACTCCTATTCAACCGTGCAGTCGTCGGACGCACTGGCGGAGTCTCTGGGAACCGAAACAACCTAACCCCTAACCCTAACCCATTCCAACAGAGGTCAAGGCAGAGACCAGAGGGGACCCCAACAGAGAGGTCCTCAATCAGGAAGGTACCCTGGCAAATATCCAAGACGCAACTACCCTACACGCCATTACCCACAACGCCATTACTCATCTTACAGGTACCAGGGGGCACGCAACAAACAGAAGGGCGGTGGTCAGAACCGACCCAAAAAGAAGGTACCCCCCAAACCACCTGTTATCCCAGATAAAGAGTTTACCATGAAAACCCAAGTGATTTTTAATATGATCAGGGCTACACATCATCTGAACAATATCCTGGCAGAACAGACCCCTCCCGGTATTGCTAAATTGACGGCAAACTTAATTAGCTCTATTAGGCCAGCCGCCCCTAAAGCATCTACCGTAACTTTAATTGAGGGTAATGCCAAGTATTGGGGGCAAAACACTCTCATAATCTTAAGGGACCATCATCAGGATGAGATTCAGAATAGCCTACAGATCCTGATTCAACTGTCTGCATGGGACTGGGTTCAAAATTTTGAGGTGGCTGTAAAGTGGGCAAGAAATAGCCTGGGTAAAAGGCTTAAATCCCAGACATTGGAAACTGTACGCCTCCAGTTACAACAAAAACTGGTCTGTTCGCCACCTACACTGCCTGTTCCACGGACTCTACCAGAGACAGACACTATAGACCTTATACAGCCCATCCCACAGAGTCATCACACTGCCAGTACCCAAACTACCACTGTGCCAATGCAGAGTTTGGTGGACACACACAGAACCACTACAGTGGTCATTCACCCACCACCACCGGCAGAAGCTATACCTGAGGGGCTACGTGATCCCCTTCCAGCACCAAAACCTACCATGGTGGATGGCAGTACGATGACACCACCGGGTGATGAGGGCAAATCGACCCGAGAGATCAGATGGGATTCTACTCCTCCCCCTTCTCTCCCTCCTCCTCTAAGGGTCTCTCCCGTTCTCCCTATGACTTCTCATCCCTCTTGCTCTCTTCTCAAACTATCCTCTATACAGGTTCCAAAGGAGCAGAGACAACCTAGGAGAACACAACAGCCCCTTGAGGCAGCCACAACTTTACTGGCTTCTCCTCCCCGCCCTGTCACTCCTCAACCACAGGGGCTGACACCTGAGATGGAATCATCAGATGAGGAGGAAACAGAGGCTCACCTACCAGCAGGTCATGGGAGTCCAAACCTGCAATTTTCTCCTGAGGACTCCAGTGACCTTGGAGATCTACCATCTGAGGCTCAACAGCTAGCCATGTCAGATGATGAGGATGACTTCCATTCACTCCTCCCACCTACCCTGCCGGGGGCAACTTCCCTCAAACAAAAAAACGCTATCATTCAAGGTACCTGGTTCTAAACCTACACGCAGAAGCCTATCAGGCACATGAACACACTCAGGAAGATGATGGCATGGAAAATTAATCATCAGCGCATCCATGTCATTATGGGGGACTCTAATGTTGCTAGATTGCCACCTTTTACTGATAAAAACTTACAGATAGATGGTTATCCAGGAGCAACATTCAGACATGCCGAGGCCATTTTAGCCAACTCAATGGGCTCTGTCTTAGTCCAGAAACTTGTGCTGGCTTTCGGCATCAACAACAGATCACAACATCCGGGAAAGACTGCAATAAAACAACTTCAAAAAGCAGTCAGGATGGCCAAATCAGCATGTCCCAAGGCCCAGATTCTAGTACCTTTGATTAATTTTTCCAAACAGCTGCCTCAATCAGAGCAGGAAAACTTAATCCTACTTAATGCCTACATCGCTGATTATTACGATCACATTCCTCTACTGTCCAGTGTCATGTTTTCTACAGAAAAGGATAAGATTCACTGGACTGAGTCCACAGCAAAAAATATGCTGCAACACTGGGTTACGCATTTAAACCAGTAGTCCCCCTGAGCACTGTACAGACGGGGGATAAGACTTTTGTTAATTTATTCAAACACTTAAATTTATCCCAGTCTCAAATTACTTTGTTAAGTAAGGGATTAACTTTTGTCCCTGCAGTAGATGGCCACAATAACATCAAGGTCAGAAATCTCATTAGATATGACTTGCAACAATATCATCGAAAATTGAAGTTGGCTGTCTACCACAGGGATGAACCGGATTCTGTACGTCTTCCCTTTATAAAAAAGTCCTCCTGGGTTCCCTCTGATGACAGTCTGCCTCCCCAAGTCCATGCCTTAATAAAAAATGATCTAAATTATTTTCATGAAGATTTTAGAATTGGCAGGATCAAACCAAATTTGGATCCGACCGAAACTCAAGCTCTGAAATCTTTAATTAATAATAAACACATTATTATTAAACCAGCAGACAAGGGCAGTGCAGTTGTCCTCATGGACCGGGAACAATATCTGTGGGAGGGATACAGACAACTTAATAATGAGACATATTATTCTAAATTGGATAAGCCCATTTACATGGAGACCATTCCAATGGTGGACAGAATTCTAAAATCATTATATCAAAAGAAATTCATCAATAATAATCAAAAACTTTATTTACAGGGTGACACACAACCTAGACAGAGGTTATTCTACATGTTGCCCAAAATCCACAAATCTAAATCTTCCTGGGGCAGGTCAGGGGAAATCCCTCCTGGCCGCCCTATTGTTTCGGATTGCAACAGTGAGACCTATTTCACTGCAGAGTTCATTGATTATTATTTGAATCCCCTGTCCACTTTACACCCTAGTTATCTTAAGGATACATATGATTTTATAGATAAAATCAAGGGTATTACTATTCCTGCTGACTCTTTCCTTTTTATAATGGATGTGGACAGTCTATACACTAATATAGACATCCAGGAGGGTCTACAATCAATTAAGAATGCATTCTTTAAACACCCAGACATCAGACGACATGATAAAGAATTACTGGAATTATTAGATATAAATCTAAAACGAAATGATTTTGAATTTGACCAAAAATTCTTCAAATTAAGGGCACAGCCATGGGTAAAACGTTTGCACCAGCTTATGCAAACATTTTCATGGCACAATGGGAGGAAGGTGCTTTAGCCTCATGTCCCAAATTGCCTTTACATTATTACAGGTTCCTAGATGATGTCTGGGGAGTTTGGCCTCATTCTAAAGATGATTTCCTTGAATTTGTAATAACTTTGAACAGTTATAACCCATCAATAACACTCAAATCTGATATTAGTGATAGCTCTGTGGATTTTCTGGATACTACTACTTTTAAGGGTACAGAATTTCCACACACAGGCAAACTAGATATCAAAGTGTTTTTCAAAGAAACCGACACACACGCCCTTTTATTTAAGTCCAGTTATCACCCTGGACACACTTACCCTGGTTTACTTAAGTCACAACTATTAAGATTCCATCGAAT